>JAGFMF010011581.1:1169963-1266522 GCA_019455555.1 Galemys pyrenaicus | reverse complement strand
ATGTGGGTCCCCTCCCTGGCCGGCAGCAGGGATCGAACTCATGCTGCAGTGGCTGCGGTTTGCTTCATAGTGCATTGCTTAACCTACTGCGCCACCAGGGAGGCCCTCAAAGGCATACTTTTTAACCCTTTAAAGAAGTCTCCAAAAGATTAACTTTTCTAAATTATAGCAAATACAGAAATCTTTAGTTTCCCTGACATTTTCAAAATTATGTTATATAGAGTATGGACTAGAACATCAACACTTGTTTGTAAACCTTGTGTGGTGATAATAGTAACTACAATTTAAACATATACAGGCACACATATACATGTGTGAATTCCACAGTGTATAAGACAGGAAAAAGTAGGCTGGGTGTGGCTGTACGACCTATTTCATCACTTCTGTGATCTACCAATAGATTAGAATCTCTAAGTCTCAGAAATAGTCATGACAAAGGAAATAAATAAAAGGAAGACAAAGAAAAAAAGAATTTGTTTTCAGTAATTTTAGTTGAATAGATAATCCTAATAGCCTTTTGAAAGTCTAAGGTTTTATGCATTCCTTTTTGCATATACCAAACCAAAATTCTGAAATTTGCTTCATGATGAGCCTAAAAAGAGAAATGAAGTAGTGCTTGTAATACTTAAAATTCCAGTTAACATTCAAATAATTGGAACCTAGTTATATAATATATCTAACCATCTCTTCTACCTCCCACCTCTTGGCAAGAAGCCCTAGAACCTACTTTAGGGTAAAAAAGCAAACCAAACTTGTTTAAGTAAGAAATCTTACCACTAGCAACTCCTGGTTTGAGATTCTTGATAATGCATCTGAAGCTCTTCCTGAGACTAAGGCATAAAAAGAACCTTCAGTTAATCAGCTTAGAAAGAAAAGGTTGCATTTTAAAATATACAGTGAGCATAGCATACTGAAGGATCTTTAAAAGACAATGATATGAAAGTTCTGTCAACATTTTTCAATTTAAATAATATGGGCTGGTAAATTCTTTTTGCTATTTTGATATCCCTGATTTCAGAAAAAGAAGTCTTACTGTCCCCAAATTTCAGATTAAATTTGAATTAAAACAGTATTTTGTTTTCTCACCTTATTACATCCTTTGATGTTTAGCAAGCAAGAGAACTGTTTTTCAAGTGACTAAACTGATGTTTTATTTATACTTACCAAGTTCATGATATAAACAAAGCAAACATGGTGAAAATTATATAATAGATTAAATTGCTTGGGGTATGATACTATTTTTATGTTTTTGGGTTTTTTTTTTTTGTCTTTCAGCAGTCGGTAGGACTGGATGTGTATTCTGGGTAGTTAAAATACATTTTAACTACTATCAAATAGGATACTCATAGTACTACTTTCAAGTGTCTATTTGATCTGTATACCCACATGATTAACTACCTACTCACTTCTTACTTTTCCCTGCTTTGAGCTTTATCATTTACCCAAATAAAAGCTATTCCAGAGTGAAATTTATTGACAGAATACTTAGAGCAATAACATGAACAAATTTGAACCAAGTAGCAGTGGCTTTTGAAAATAAGAAAATATAGCAATTAGTAGCAATCTTAGAACAATGCAGATATAAAATAAAATAATAGCTTTAATAATTATATGGACTTGATGGTCATCAAAGTTCAGTATGTAACTAAATCTCTAGGTTAATAGATGGCCAGACCTGTAGCTTCTCAGGTGCCTCCTCAGTCTTGCTAAGTGGGATTATCTTTGAAGGATTCAATGAAATCTGCACATTTATTAAGCACCTCCCCCTGACACTTGAAAATCAATTTCTACAGCTTTCTTCCTTCTCACTACTAGAGCCATTTGGTCATTTTTAACTGAAGTAGAGTTATTTAAGAGTCTGAATCCCAGGAGAAACCTTAATTCAATGCACGGGATCTTGATACCAGTTCTGTGAGTTCAATAATCATTTATAGTAGGGATCATGATTTTGGTCTGTTTTGTGGGGAACACACCAAGTAGCTCCCATCCTTGTTTACAAGTCCCACCACCTTAAAAAATCATGCCTTTTTCTCTTCATTTCCAGCACAAAACTTCCTCTCTCAACCTTCTAGGAAATTAATGGCCACCAGGCCATGAGTACATTTATCTATTTCCTTACTTTTCTTTTGCTTTTTCTATTCTGTCCTATCCCAGGAGAAATGAGAAAGTGCATTTTTTGTTGTTGTTGTTTCTATGGTGGGTTTTTTGTTCTTGTGCTTTCCGTCTGATCTTTCTTCTCATATTCTTGGAAACCTTGTTGCTCCATCCATTAGTCATCCATTAGGAATTTGCTTTGTTCCTGGTTATAGCTGCTTCTACTGAAACCTAGACAGTCATTGCCTCCTTTGTTCTCTTGCTAGGGTTGAGGGTGCCTCTCTACTGCCAGACTTCCCTGTGACAAATAACTCTGGACAAATACATTTAGTAAAAAACCTCCTAGCTGATAACACACTGAAAACATTGAATATCTGAGCATTGCTTGCTCTCAAGTTACCAATAGTTGTCTATTTGCACTTGTCAGATAAATCTTTCTATTAAACTTGGATCCTCAGTTGCTAATGTCACAGTTGCTAAATTGTGACAAGAAATCTATGCAATTATTGGACACAGCTACACATCTGTCATCATCTGTGCATAGGAGAACACTTCAGCATCTGTTCATTCAGATGAAGAACTGGATCCTGATCCTTTGTCACCAGTTCTTGTAATTTAAAAATAAGTATGATTTATATACAAGGAAAAATGTACCCCTTTCTCACACCAAACACAGAAATTACTTCTGGAAGAATCACAGATGTAAAAGTAAAAACTTAAACAAAAACTTTTTTTAGAGGAAAACATGGGACTAGTTTTGTGATGTTGAATTAGACAAGGATTTCTTACAAGGACAAAATAATGTGTTAATTGTAAAAGGAAATAAGCTATGAACTGAATATTAAATTTAGATGTACTAGTATTAAATATTGAAACTTCTATTTATGAAAATATTATGTTAAGAGAATACAAATGTTAGAATAAAAATAAAAGAGAAAAAAATCACAAATGTGTAAATGAATGTATTCAGTTTCTGATGATTTGTTGAACTTTTCAACAAAATTCATTTTTAAATGCATCAAAGGAAATACTCTGAAATATTTTATTTTAATGCTGTTTTCATTGTCACAACAATGGACTGTGACATTACTGACTCATTCTCAGACATATCTTTTTGACACTGAAATCCAATTCAAATAATTCATAACTTGAAGACAAGAGCATTAGGCAAAGACTAAGAAGATACAATAATAAATTTGCTAAATAAGACAAATGTTAGCCATATTTGACTACTGTAAATTACTGACTCCTGTTAATTTCTGTCAAACACTAATTATGCAGTGTTCAACCTCTCCATATTTTAACCAGGGCAAGCCAAGATAGAGATAGAGGGAGCCTGGTGTATTGTAACCAATGCGTGATTAGACTTAATCTGCTTGATGAAAGAGCTTTGCAACTGAGTTATGTGAGGAAAAGAAAATACTACAGAATACGGAATCCTAGGAAAGATGTAACCTGAATTTGAAGTGTATTTTTTGCTCTTGATTCTCTTTCAGCAAGGATCAAAAAATCAGTCCTGTCCCAAGTGTGTCTGAAATTCTCCTTGTTTTCTAATTCTGTAGTGACTGAACAACTTGTTCTGTAGCTGATGTTTTCTCTTTAAGTGACATTTCATCATCTATTGCCCTAAGATACTCACCCCGTTTTCCCTTAATTGATACTTGTATGCAAGAGGCGGAAAATGGCTCAGCATTTCTTGTTAGATTAGGTCAAAACTGACAAAGGAAACAGAGAGAAGATTGCATTACTTATGCCCCTTATGGTTCTCCTGTGTATCTAAGGAGATTGCCATTTTATAAAATTTCTTATACTGTCTTAACATAATTACAGTGTACAGGCATTTTGTTCCTATTTGTTTTTCAATTTTTCACTACTTACCTGATCACTAGAGAGAAATTCAGATGCAGTTCCACTAACCTTAACTTTATTTTTCTTCCATGTTCTTAATAAAATCTAATTGCACCTTTGGACCTTTCTTCCTCAAAAGCTTCCTTTTGTCACTTCTGTGAATTCTTTACCTTTATCTTCATTTGGTTGCTCCCTACAAGCATTAAACATATATCTGGAATTTCAAAGTCAGATTCCCAAAATTCTGAGTAGTGTTCTACCCCCCCCACATCACTTTGTCCTCTTATAGTAATCATTTATAAACAGATGATGTGATATTTATTATGATTTGAAGTTAAAGAAGCATTCTATAAGAGTGCTACCACACTTTGTGCAGCATTACTAGTTGAGGATCCATTCTTCTGGTTCTTTTTCACCATAGCTTTTGGGAGGAGATTAGATCTATTAAATAAAGCCATCACAGTTTCCCAGGATTTACACAAACCCCAAATGCAAACTTTTCCTAACCCAGCCTTAAATCAACTCTTTCTCCCTTGCTTTCTCATGTAGCTATTCAGTCTCTGCCATTTGATGTAAATATATTCATGTACTTTTCCACAAGTATAATGATGTCAGCCTGCACTGCTCTAGACATCTTCCTACCATTTGGGTCCTATTTTTCATATGACATTGAGGTCCACTGACACCTTCACCTTGAAATTGTCCCTCCTCTGCACTTTTATGAGAAATCAGGATAAGCAAACATTCTTATATGTAACTCCATCCCAAGGTTCTTAATAATTTCTGCAGAAACTGTGGGTCCTAGAGAGATTATTTCTCAAGGTGAAGGGACAATAAACTTGAAAGAAAATAAATATTAAATAAAATATTTATAATATAAAATCAGTTGCTTTGCTCCCAATAGGATGGAGACTAAAAGGCTAAGATGCCTACGGGATAAGAGATGGCAACTGGTTATCAAAATCTGAGAAGGGCTTAGGTTGCCTACCATATAATTCTCTCCAGGTCTTACTATCCTAAAAATATATATTTTACTCATCATTTTCACCACTTATGATGCCTACATGCAGTGGCACTCACTTGATCACAATTTACTTATGCCACTGACTTGCCAGACATTATCAGTATAAATGCAGCATGGAGCCCAGATTCCCTGATACAAGTTAAACAAATGTAAAGCCTTATTATCACATTTCCTATGTATACATATAACACATGCCCAGTCAAAGACAATGTTACCCAGTGGGGTGGCTATGGTCAAAATCTTTTACTGTGATCTTCCTTTCTCATTATATTTGACATTTTTGAAACTGAGTTTTATTACACTCTCTCCGCTTATGGAAGTGGTCTGGGGAAATTAGACTTAATAGAGATGTAGAAGCCACAGGGAAAAAAGAAAAGGAAAGTGAACTGGAAGGAAACTGAAATTAAAATGTTATTTTGGTAAATGGCTGCTGTGGTGGAGATGACAAACAATTGCAATGCAAGTTAATTATTGACCTGTCAGGAAAGTGTAGAACGAAGGTTGTGCCACATATTATTTGAGCTACCGCGGTCATGAGCCATTTCCACAGGGGAGCACACAGACTGTGTTCTACCACAGATCAACATAAGATCTTTCCAGGAGGTAGAAATTAATTTTTCAGAGAAGTAGTATTTGTCTGTGGAATTGCCATGAGCTCCTAGCAGCTCTTCCCTTCCCACACATTCTAAGAAAGGAAGAGGTTTCCACTGACACAATGGGTTCCTGTGTATTTAGGCAGAGGGGAAGAAGGCAGCTGTTGGTGGTTGGGGTTGCCATATAACTCCCTTACTGCAAGGTGAAAATCCAGCCTAGCAACTATGGTATGGGAATTCTCTGCATGCTCAATGCTTGCCTCTGAGATGGTATTCCTGAGTGGAAACCCATGTAAAGCAGGGGGTCCTTCTGCTTGGAGTAGAGTATCAAGTATTTAAATCTCAAGGGAATATTTGAATCTCAAGGGAAACTTTATTGTCAGGACAAATAATGCTGCTAATTCTGGAGTGATAACTGCCATTTTTATGAAAAATATATGAAAGCTATTCTGGAATGGAAATACAGTATTCTTCATATTTAGAAACATATCATATATAACTCCCAGTGATTTTAATGTTTTCTTCAAAAGGTATGAAAATAATTTTCTTACTGCCTTTACTTATCATGAAATGCCCATTGTTTATTGATTTTAGAAACACCAGTGACTTATACATATTTTTTTAAATATAAGAAATAAACTGTTCAAAGACAAAACTGTCTTCTTGGTAATGCTTTGATAGACTATGAACACTGGCATTCACTAATTTCTGTGTTTGTTTTTCACTTAAATATTCAACAAACATTTTTTGTTTCTATGGTTTTGTCAGGACGCAAAGGACCATTTATAAACAAATAGAAATATTTAGATAATATACACCTAGTTTGGCTGCACTATGATCATTTTATCTCTCTAGTCTCTATCAGATTTCCTTGGATTCTGATTACCTTATAGTTCCATAGTTTCCACTTAGCTTGGGAGTCAGTGACTCAAGCAAGGGTGTTTGATTCTGTTCTGAGGCTATTTTTAACAGGCTGTGGCACCTTGGGGAAGAAGCTCACTATCCCTGAGCTTCTGCAGCATGAATATTTTCTTTTCTGCAGCATGGAGATTATATCATAGTGCCTATTTAGTTTCTCCTAGCTCAAATAATTCTCAATATACGTTTAATGGTGCTGATGGAAAAGAGATGTCAAGAATACACTTTCTAACTCAAAAGGGCATGCGGCTGAGCTTTAGTGTAATTAGCAGAGTGCAACAAATAATTGACAGAGCAGCTATGAAATTTATGATTAGAAGAAATATCACATTTCCTCCTATTTGGGTATTTGCAATAAGAGTGGGAAAGCTAGGCTAGGAATAACACTGAACTGAGTAGTCTGTTTAGTGCAGTTAAAGTTTGTGTGGCTCTTACGAAGTACATGCTTATTGCAGTTTCCTGTTTTTCAAACAGTATTGAAAGTGGAACTAGTGCAAGAGCACAAGCTATTCTTGTTCTTCTCTTGGTATGTATAAAATCAGGAAGTTTTGAGAATTTGTGAAGTCAGTCTTACAAGATTTACATTTCAATTTCTAACTTGGGGATATTTATTGAGAGATTGAATGTGCATCTAAAATATCCAATAAAATATCCATTGTGGATGCACATAAAATAAACTAATTCTTCAATCTTTTCCTTAGTCATTCAAAGTTGTGTGCATTTCTGTTAAGAACTTAAATATATATGGCATCAGTGTTTTCTTTAATATTTGATGATGGTGATATGTTGTAGGAAGAACAACGGGGATATTGAATAGTTTTAAAGCTAATATGATTCAACTTTAATATGACTTAAGTTTAAATTGATATTGACTTGTAGTAATGATGTTACTAAATTGCAGAGAGATAAACATAGACAGATACCAATTTTTTTAAAGATTTATTTATTTATGCATACAAGCATGGGTACAGGCCAGAGGTGTGGGGGGGGGTGAGAGGATTCACCATAGAGAGTGGGGAGCAGAACAGGCAGATCAACTGAAGTACTGCTGAGGGGAGCAGCGGGCACAGCAGGAGAGGTCCGCTGCACCATATGGGTCCCCTCCCTGGCCGGCAGCAGGGATCGAACTTGTGCTGCAGTGGCTGCGATTTGCTTCATAGTGCATTGCTTAACCCACTGCGCCACCAGGGAGGCCCAGATATCAATTTTTGTAATCTATTCTACAACACCTATGATGTTGAGGGTCTATATAGAATGAAAATATCAGTGAAACAACAGATATGATATCAAATGCCTGTATTATTCCTGGAATAATAATACAGACTTACAATTGGAGCTGTACATTACATTATGGAACACTTTCTGAACTGACAAAAATATTCATGGATGCTGGAAACAAGGTCATGGTGGAATCTTGAGTATGAGAGTTTCTTTAGAATTGAGGTTGTGCAGATTTTGTAATGCAGAGTGCTGTCTAGACTTTTCTTTCATTGTGAAGAGCCATCACATTGTGTACCTCCAGAAGGCATCATTTCTATAATGTAATGCTGATATCCTGTCCCCCAGTGTCAAGTACTACCTCCTCCTGAATTTAAGATCATAAATGAAGTAAGACTGATTTCTTCAGTAATCAGTGGCACAGGGGTTAAAGACATAGTTATCAAGCTGTCACTAGCCACTAGACTTGAGTTTGATCCCCGGCCAAGAGGTGACCCATATGGCACAGCAGACTCTCATGTCTCACCTGCTGCTCCACTCAGCAGTGTATTTTAGTAGATCTGCCTGTTCTGCTTCCCACTCTATCTCTGGTGGATCCTCTCAGACCCCAATTCCACCCTCCCACATCTCTGGCCTACACTCCAGCTCTTACATGCATAAGTAACTCTTAAAAAAATAAAAAGACTGATTAAAGCTCTTGTACTCAAAGGAATTTCTTCCACATAGCCAGATGAGTTTGCAGTTGAATTTATACTGAGACTTTCCTGAGAATTATTGGGAAGTCTCACTATTCACTTATGACATTATTTTAATTGGTTGAATCATTCTCCTCCCATATACATATAATTGAGCAAGCAGATGGGTGTCTTTAAAGGATGTAGATAAGGAAGAATGGGTGATGAAATTTCAGAGATGTTGAATCTGGATGACATGAAGCATGAATTGGTGCTGCAGTTGGTGGGAGGGAGGGGGAGATTTGGTAGTTAAAATATGAAAGGATCATAGGGCACCTAGGAGAGGGAAGGGACAAAAAAAGAGCATTAGGATACAGGTGAAGTTAAAATCAGAAGTTGGAAGACAATAAATATACAAAATGACCAATGGAACCCAAAGACAACTCACAAAATTTTGCTTTAGAAATACCTTATGCATTTGGCCTGAGCTGTTCCTAACAAGAAGAATGAGAATAAATCATCTCTGAACCCACAAGTACAGAAATTACAAGTTACACAGCAACTAGTATGGTTTCCATTTCCCCCCATCAAATTTCCTTCCTGCTCTGTCCTCCCTTCCTCTCATACCTCCTGTGATCCAGTAGAGGGTCCTGCTTCCCTCTGGCTTGTACTTGATTTGTTTTTACATGATCTACTGTATTACAGCAAGGAAAGCCATCTTCCAACCTTCTTGTGCTCAGAGTGTCTAGAATACCAAACCCTACAGGACTAGCTATATTAGACAGAATGGGCTCTCAGTCCATCCTTCAGCCCGTGAGAAGCTACAAGATGATCACAAGTTAAATACTGTTGTTGTTTTTTTTTTTCTCTCCATGAAATACATCATTTCTCTTTTTCATGATCTTAAGCCAAAGGGATCTTTATTCCTCCCTCACATTTGACACAGTTCATGTTCCTGTGATACCACAATTATTTGCATAGCTCTGCATTGTTGGGCCCTTTGCCTGAGATGCCCAGCCTTCCCTGAGGTAGCTTCAGCATCAATAGATCTCCTTTTATGGGGTTTCTCTTGCTCTACCTCCCACTCTCAGTTTGATGTCATTGCTCTTCTCCTTCCTTGAATACAGATTGTTCTTAATTAGTGATCTGTTTCTTTACCACACTCACTAAACTGTAAGGCATTTCTTAAAAAAGGAAAGATAAGAGACTGTCTGTTACTTAGTAGAATCTCAGCTTTTGAATGGATATTTTTTTTTTTTTTCTGCTGGTAGGAATCTTTAAGTTGAAGTTTTATGTCATTTCTCTTATCCTCAGAGCAGTGTAGAATTGCGCAAATTTCAAAACCACCAGATATTTACAAATATTAGGACAATTGTGAAATAGTATGAAATGAAAGCCTTTGTATAAAAAATGACCAGGGACATTGAATAAAGAGAGTAAGCCACATGCAGTGTGGTATCGACAAAGCGTGATGATAAAGTAAGCCAGAAAAGAAAGTGATGGCTAGAGTAAAGAAAGAGTGAGGGAAGTCAAATACATTAATACCGAGGAGGGAGGAAGGATCAGTGTGATGGAAAGATATGAACAAGGATGATTTTGAACATCATTTTGCTGCCTTTTCCTAAGAAAACAGATGTCTGATAAGAGGGTTTTTTATGTAATCCAGCCTTTTTGATAGTGACACTTCACTAGCAAATCATGGGTTGATTATCAATGTAAGAGTGCAGATTTGGAGTTGACAGTGAACTGTGTGCATACTCGACGGAAGTAACATGTCCTATAAATGGCACATGGCTGGGCTATGTAAATAAAGTGGCTTCATGCTCTAGGTCAGAATAGTGACTTTAGTGTCAGTGATTTCCTTCATCTGGAACCACAAACACATTGTCTTAGAGCTCGAAACAAATAATTAATATGGAAAAACAAGCCTTGAATGCACTGTGGAGAGAATCTTGATTTTTCTAGAAAAGTTTTATGTTTAATTAATAGATGCTCCCAACCCTCCCCAAATTGCTCAGGCATCAGTGCATAGGGAAACATTTATATTACTGCTTATCTGCCTAAAACAAGTGAGCACTTTAAATCTGAAATAATGTTTCTTTCTGGGAAGTTCCTGGGATTAATAGGTCCCAAACTTCCGGTCATTCAGTATCAGAAGTGAAAAGGAGCATACAGATCACAGCAATCTTCTTGGTTGTCCTGGTTCCCACACTATCGTTTTTTTCCCCCAATAATAAAAGGTGCCCATTGACTTGTGTAAGATCTCAAAGGTGACAATTAGAGGCATTGCTGTACTAGAAGTCATTATAGACTCTTTTTATACAACCTGTTTAATTACCATCAGTCCAGGGTCTCCATTATATCATGACAATACCTAGATTTTCGTTCACACATCCTTACTTCATTCACTGAAGCTCACTGTGATATTTAGTAATAGGTATCTTCTGCTTTCAGTGATAGGTATCTTCACAAATGCAAAAGATTCATATACATGCTTTGTTATTTTCAAATAATTTCTATTTGGTTAAGACAAATTAATAGGCCCACTAATAAATAGTAAGTACATAGAGCACTATAAAAACTACAAATAGATCAAGAAATAACTATATTATCTACCTGTGATCACATTTACTTTTTTTTTAAAGTATGTTATTCTACTTATAGAGATTATTCTAGATAGAAGAGACCCATATGCCTACGTTAGTGACCAGATTTGATATATTTTAAATCCTTTTCATGGAAGTGACTATCATATTTCTATGGAATATGAAGATACGATTTATTAATTACTGCTTAATTTTTAATTGTTAAAAGATTTTATTGAACTAATGAAAAGATCTCTTATTCTCAATTACATGATTTTTAGTAATTTATAATTGATATAGGCACATTAAGTGAAAATATGAGCAAAATAAATTGGCTGAGGAGGGGCTTCCCTGGTGACACCACGGGTCGAGTGTCACACTGTGAAGCATCCACGGCACAGCAGCTAGAGTTCAATCCCTGGCCAGGGAGAGAACCCAGATGGCACAGCAGACCTCTCCTGCCTTGCCCGTTGCTTCTCTCAGCAGCGTATTTCAGTAGATCTGCCTGTTCTGCTCCCCACTCTGTCTCTGGTGAATCTTCTCACCTCCCGCAACTGTGGCCTGTACCACGGCTCTTGTATGCATAAATAAATAAATGTTAAAAAAATAAGTTGGCTGAGGAATTCCTAAAACAATTTTCCTGTGAATAGCTTTGTAAGATACCACTGAATTATATTAAATAGAAAGTATTTAAAGTGTGGAATTTAATCCTTTTTAACACATGTGTATTCCTGTTAAATTATCACCATGATTAAAATAACAAAGTTATTTTCCCCACAAGAGCTCCCTTCTATCCAATGTAATGTCACCTTCCCTCTACCCAGCTTTGGATAATCATAAGATTAGTTTTCTTTCAGTAAATTTCATTTGCATTCAATAGAACATTATATAAGTGAAATCAGGGAGTTGTTTTGTTTATTTTCCCCCCTGGGTTCTTTTACTCAGAACAATGGATATGCAACTCTCATTCATGTATTGTATGCATCAAGAAACTGTTCCTTTTCATTGCCAGGCAGTATTTCATTATATAGTCAGACAAATTTTTCTGTTTCCTTGCTGACAGAAGTCTGGGCCTACTTTTTTGAAATAAAATACATACTCCTCCACTGCTTCCTTTTTAATATCCTTGGAAAAGTATTAGTCTCTGTCACCATCATTTTCCTCCTATATAAATTTAATACCTATTTTGTAAGTGTCTTGTAAGGAATACAACACTGGGCATACTCAATAAAATTTAACTTCTAAGTTGTCAGTTGCCTTAATGGTGTAAATAATGAGCAAACATCTTTCCTCCTTTTAAAAATGCTTTCATTGTTTTCTGATTAGTTACTTGACCATTACTATTACTCTGGTCCCATTGTCTGTCTAACATACATAATGAACCAATACAGTTAGTTCCTTAAGTCATAATCCTTCTTTTGGATTTTATTCCCTTCTATAACTTGTTGATCACAATTTTTTCTAAGGTACGTGCATGCCCAGGCTATGAATGCCTATGTAGACAAGACATGGAGAAAACAATCAGAGAAGAAGGAAATCTGCTTCTAGAAGTTTAGGAGCTGTGTTTGCATTGTAAATGTTCTATTTTGAATACATTGATGTGTTCTTTTGAGGGACTTGTGTGGAGGGATAGTTGAAAATGATTCCGAATTTAGGGAAGCAACTGAAGTCCTTCCAGTCCACCTGCTGATGCTGCCACAGTTTAGTTCTCTGTTTTCTTTTTCCAAAATATTATTTCTTCACTGCTCTTCCTTTAAATGTGCCCACACTGAGTTTTTCTGCCTAATTCAGGAAGATTCCTATTGAAATAAATATAAAAAATAGATAATGTTGTTTTTCTCTTTCTCCATAATTTTCATAAATATTATGTCCACCTAAGCTATTGAATTTAGTTCATTTGGCAGGTGGAGGTGAACAGAGGAATTTTTCTTCCCCTGTGAAAATTGTGAGTGGGGCTGGAGGCAGGACTGAGCACTAGTGTAACAAGATCAAATTGATGTGTTTGATAGTCAATGGGATCAGCTTGGTGTGCTGTTCCACCAGTTCTACTCACTTGAATCTGACTTCATTCACAGAGGCTTCTGTTCACAAAAAGATGGTGCTTGTTGATGGTGGTGTGGGGATCTGGGTGGATAGGGTGAGTAATGTCAAAGCATCACCATGAATGAAAAGAGAATCAACTTAAAGATACCTATTTGGGTATTCATTTCTGTATGAGGAAAACTATATCATGTAGCTATTAGAAGTACAGTCATGCTGCTTATGAACTTTGAAGTCCTCTGGAATTCATAACATTGTCCACAGCAGAGGCTCCATTGATGAAAACAACTACAAAGTAGTTACTTTTTTCATCACTCCGAAGAGAATTGAGGGTTTTTTTTCATTTTTGTATCTTGATGGTTAATAAGAATGCGCACTCCACCAAGAGTTTTACATGAAAAATATATATGTAGAATACAATAATGCTTTTATATTTTAACAGGACAGCACTGTAATATGCAAAAATCTACAAATTCTGATACCTCTGTGGAAATGCTGCATCCCACCTGCCAAGGCACCGGAGCTGTGCAAATGAGAATCAAAAATGCCAACAGCCACCACGACAGACTGAGCCAGAGTAAATCCATGATCCTCACCGATGTTGGGAAGGTCACTGAACCTGTAAGTCAAATACCCCAAATGCCCTAAGTTCCCAGATACAGGATTTTATTTTATTTTTTTAAAAAAGTTAATTAGCCTTGTTTTATTTGTTTTCCTAATGTGCATGAGAAAACTGTTTTTGTAATGCATTTTATCTTGCCTACTTATAGTCATAATAATATCCCCAGTTGCAAGAGAAGAGCTGGGCTTAATCCAGAGTGATAAAGTGGATTTGGAGCTAGACTGAAGAGCACCTTTGACTCATTTTAAGGGCCTCCACTATCATGCTTCAGTGTCATAAAAATAATGAGGTTATGCTAGCATGTGGTGTTTGTACTTCCAAATACAGTACATCACTTTGAAAAGCCAGAGGCTAAAATTAGCTAAGAATGAACTGAGAAAAAAAAAAAAAAATCTTTAAAAAAAATGTGAAAATCTCTTCCTTAAAAAATCCCAGCAATATTTGCTATGGAAGAGGCCAATTTGATTTGGAACGAGTTTAACGATTGTAATGGTGTGGCGATTTAAGGTTTGGAGAGGAAGCCATTTTGTCTTGATAATGTGTCATTAGGAAGATTTGAAATAAAATAGTTAGAAATGAACTCTACTGCCAATTGTGCCCCTGCCCCTGCACGCATCCTGAGCCACTAAACACACTGATTGTGATGAGTCTCCTTTGGTTAATTTTCTTCCATAATGGTGGTAACTTGCAGCTGAGGCCATAGGATGTTACAAAATTATTTATGCAATGTTAGCTACTCTTTTGGACCCCAGATCTATTTTGTTTCTCACAGTGAGACCAAGAGCAAGAGTAGGTTAGCTGGGGACAGCCTGTGAGTTCCAGTCACCCTGCAGAAATAAGTGAGCTATTAATTGAGTGTTCTGTTAATATGGTGGGGGTCTATGAAATATTCAGCTCCCTAACTGAGTTATTAAATGAGATAAACTTGCTGACTAGCATGTTACTGATTATATTTATTTCCCATTTTTCACTTGATTTTGAAGTGCAAAATTAACCTACAATAATCTCAGGAGCTTGAGAAATACATGATTTTAATCATTTTTTCTTTAGGTGTTATAGCAAATTTAGCATGAGGAAGTCAGCAATTATATTTTGCAAGTAAGAAATGCATCCCCTGATAAGGTACCGAGAGATGCAGTTTTCTTTATTTACTTTCTCATTTTAAAGTATTGTCTGCTGGGAGGCACAGCACTACCAGCCTGACTTTGCTTTTAAACCAGCTAAAATGTTCATCAACTATGAACTTGAGACTGTAAATTTAGAGTAAATTATTGGAATCTCTATAATGTATTATCAGTTAGAACTGTACCTTTGAAAAAGTTTAAAAGTTAAGTATATTTAATGATGCCTAACATATTTTATTGGCTGTGTTTAACAAAAGGCACTATGCCGCAGTTGTTTTTGACAAGCATGAAAACATCACAGCATGAGACTGCAAAAGGAATTATGGAGAGAAATTACAAGTGATCCATCTCTCAATGAATTATCCACCTCAATAGCCCGCAGAACTCAGCTACCAATTAACACCTACTTTATTACATGTTGGGATGTACTTAATAACTTTCATGTGTTTATGCACTATTACCTTGACTGATGCCTCTTGTACAATTAGGCATAATTGGCATATCAATATGCAAAAGTTAAAAGGATTAACCCTCTTAAAACTAATGAGCATTTCTGTATCCAGCTGCTAAATGAGACAAAATTAGCATTTTTCACTTTTGGGCAGGATTTTATCATGCAGTTTCTCATTGTTGATATTACCTTGTTACATAACTTTAGTTTAGGGGGTTATATGCTGGACTGCTAGAGAATAAGAGTTTTCCAAAGTTAAATTAGCTATAATTATCCCAGCTTTTGTTTCCGCATTCTTAGCCTAGGCAATATGTATTCCTCGATAAGGAACAAAAATAAAAGTTACTTTTGGTTATGTGTGCTCAGTGCATAATTATATAAAAGGGGTATTTTAGTGAGGATATGTCATTTCACCGAGAAAACTTGGCTCAGAGATACAGCATTGAAAGCTTGCCATGGCACTAATTTTCTTTCTGTCTCAGTTCTTTTCATCTCTTTTTTCCATGCACAATTTTCTGACTAGATACTGACAGAATGTAAAGTATTTTGGCATATTTATTCAAACAAGCCTGTTAAAGATATCTGTTCACGCTAAACTAAGAACTTGATTTTTTAGAAGATGGAGGTTGGGGTGAGGTCAAAAGGGGGAGATTTTGAACTTAAGAGAAGTGGGAAGAGATCTGTACTAAAAATATGTTCTCGTGTTCACATGTAATGTGGCTTGTTGTCACAGATATATGTACATCTGATCTGCACAGAAAAAAAGAGTATATTTTTATTCAGAACTCAAAAATGCATTGCATGTATGTTATACATCCATTTAAAATATAGGATATCTACATATCATGTACATATGTATATAACTTGTTTTACTGACATAATAATTATGCAGATCGAATATGAAATATTAGAATAAATATTAGCATAAAGATCAAATATCACATTCAGAATGATTTAGCATTACAAAGTCATAATCACTAGGGTCAAATCAAGTATATACTTTCATCATTAATTTATAAATTCCTCTTTTTTATTATGTTCAATTAAAAATATAACTGTGAACTCAAAAAAAAAAATACAAAATTCTACCTAGGTCATAAGAACCTATTATTTGTGGTATCTTAAAATGAAGAGTATTTTGAAATGCCCATGTAGATATTTATTCGATCCTAAGCTATGCAATCACAGGTGAATTTTACTTGTTAAATTAAAAGTTTCGATTACCATAGTGCTTCAGGGAAACATTTCAGTAGAGCAGGTATCGACACTCCATTAGTATTTTATTGGTTGTATGCATCATTTTCTTTAAACACCAAGTAATCATTTTTATGTGGGTAATAGGATCAATGTATTTTCAAAATTCTAAGATCCTGCCCTGCTCCATGGGGAAAAAATTGGTGGTGTGGGAAGGCAGTGTGGACATGGAGGACATGGTTAGCAAGGAAATTGCCTTTCTGTAAGTGAGATCTGGAGAACCCTCCTTGGTGGGGAAGGAACTCTTTTTGGTCTCAATGATTTGTTGTCTCATCCTGAGCACCAGAGTGATACTTCTTAAAGGTAGACTATTTACCAGAATGTGCTAAACACAGAAGCAGACAGCTTAGAGAGTGTAAATGAGGGCAAGTGAAGTGTGCCTCTGTACGGGCTAACAAGGCTAATGTGCAATCCACCAAAGAGCTAATGCAAAAGGTTTAATGTGACTTTGATGTTATTTATAAGAGGCATGCTCCAGCCTACCAGACAGTTTAAAATAGATATTAATGAAGAGTTTAAGTAGCCCAAGTCAGGAAAACTGCAGACATAGGATTTGCTGGCAGGATCAGTCTCTGTGTTTAATGCTGGTGTCTTAAGCAGCAACATGGATGGGTATTCACCATTTCCATTTTGTAAAACCCCGCAGAAGTGTTTTACTTCATTCATGGCCATCATGGGCAGGGAATAGCTTTTTATTAGTGTTCAGATAAAGACTTAAGTCGAGCCATATCTAAATGTTAACATACAGGACTCCTTTTGCTTCCGTTAGCAGGCTGTACTCGCTTTTCTTTTTAATATAAGAAGAGAGAGGAAACAATTTTCTTTTGTTTCTTAGTTCTGTGCTTATAGGATACTTGCCAAAGTTGTGGCTAGCCAGAGAGGCAGACATAAAATTGCTACTAAAAATATAAACCTTCTGTTTAGCAGAGTTTTTGAGAAATATTATGAGACTGTAGGACTTGTCCATGTTTACTTCAAATCAAGCTTATAGTTAGGTTTGAGGCTTTGTTTGTATAAATTGTCCTGAAGTGGATCCTGATATTTAATTAAAATGACACTAAATCACATTGAATTGATAAGACTTGGCATCTCAAACAAAGGTAATTGCCCGTATTGGTTTTGTGCAAAAATAGCACTGCTTGGAAAATGTGCAGCCAACACAGACTGTCAACTCCATTTATAGATCAATATGTGAAAACCATTGATCAGGCAGGCATGTATAACAGTAACACTTTGCATTTATTTGTTGTTTTTATACCACATTAAGGCTTACAGGATTATAGGCTTCCTAAATATTTTGACTTTCTCATAAATATATGATCTGTTGCATGTTAATTAAATGAGAGTCTGCAGCCATTTCTAAAATTGTTTTTAGTTTGATGATTTCCTTTTATTGCTGTGGATCGCATGATCTGAAAATGGATTAGTTTCTTCCTGCATAAAGATTATTAAAGCTTATTTTAATGTGCCCTATTTAGTGTAAGATGTGACTGCCTTTTTGCTTTGAAAAATATAGATACAGACACTTATTTTTTCTTAGCGAGTGGCTGATTTTTTTTTTTTTTTTATTAACTGGGCATTCTCAGTTCTCAGGGTAGAATTATTTTCTGATATATTTTGCACAACATGTAGATAACAGGACTTCTTGGTTTTTCTGATAGGAGTTGTTTGCTTTCTTTTTATCAAGTTCTGTAGCACAGACATCTGATCAAACACTATGTAAAAATAAACTGATCATCTCAATTAAATTCTAGACACACAAATATAATTTTAATTCCATTTCTTTTTTATTTGAGTACCAGTCTTATGAGCTGCTCTCATACACTGCATTCTGCAGTTAAATCTTTCTTATCTCATCAATGTAAGGACAGTGTTTTGTTCCTAATCTTTATTGGACTATTGTGGATGACATTTGTAAGCCATTTTGGTTTATAAGGAAAAGCTGGAGGACAGTGGAGTTGAAACTATCCATAGATCTAAGCCTCAGATATGACTACACAATAATGTGTCTTCCACTGCAATTTTCTTTGCCACTGAGAGGTCAATTTTGTTGAGAAATCTTTTTATATCCTCTATATAGAGTAAGAGTGCTGCTTTCAAGACACTACTCTGCTTTATGTACCACATTCACACAATAATAAAACAAATAAGATTTCATAAACAGAAAAAAAAAAGAAGAAGAAATGCAAGGCTTACCTAAGGTAACTAATCTGTACAGCAGATGAAAAAGTTTATTAGCTAGAATTGTGAATTTTACACAATATCCCTAGGAGGACTGGTGGAAAGAATAAAAAAACCACCAGAGATTTTTTTCCTTGGCCTTTTGCCTTCCCTTCCCATGTCATCTCATGCTGAGAAATCTTTAACTTGGTTTACCAAGCCCAAATTGGACTTGCCAAAAGATTCAAAAAGTTTATGATGAGCACGTAGAGACTGTACTTCAAAGAATGATCCAGGGTTCCCGAATTCACATACTTGACTGGGTAGTTTCCATTTTAACTTGAGCATAGCTAAATTTGTTTATAATCTCCTACTGATTGAACATGGCGCTGAATGTACATGAGATACATTTTTTTAAAAGTTAGTCCTCTGATTACTAATTTGAATCCAAAACTCTAACCTTGTTAGCATCTGGACTTATTTCCATAATAACAACCCCTTCAGAACCTACAAAGTAATGAATAATTGACAACAAATGAAATGTTTTGATAGTTGTCGGCACAAAGCATGTTTAATGTTTTGTGTTGCTTCCTAGCTAATTATGTAGATGACACATTTGTCAGACCTTGACTGCCATTAGAAACGTGTTTCCAGAGGGGAGAAAAACAGGCTATTCATAGAGTAATTAACTAGAATGCTCAATGACCTGTGAGAGATTCAAATCGCTGCCAGTTCAGACATTGTTTTGTTACAGAAGCAGAGGGGTAATTAAAATTCCAAATTACAGTCCTATGATGGAGCATTTGTTTGTTGACAGTATACTCTTACTCTAGTTTGTTAATTCTTTTTTAAATTGCTTCTAATCCATTTTATAGCTTTAGGAGTTCCGTCTTTGAATTTACTGACAACTAATATTATGGCAAATTGTACTTCACTGGAGTACTGCAGTTTCAAAGGAGCACAAGGTGGGTGGGATAAAATATCTCCTTCTTCACATGACATATCAGGTGCTGTCACTGCAAATGCCACGGACATGCACCATCCGTTAAGTACTGCCTTTCAACTCTGCATTAGTACAAAATACAGAGATAAATAGGAGAACAACAATGGACGTCTGAAAAGGGAGAAAGAAACCTGATCCCCAACTAAAAATGATTGGTGTTAAGTTCTAGTACCATGAAAGAGAGAAGAGTGAGGGCCGGGGATGATTTGGGAAGAGTGTTGAGTTCAATGCAAAAGATGCAGTAATCTGTAGGAACATTCCCATAGAGCTGTCAAAGGACAGGTTTTGCAGCAGTACCTTCCTTCTCAGCCTAGTAACAAACTACAGGATATAGGTATCACCCATGGAAATTTTCAAGACATTATTGGCACATTTTACAAATCTAGAAGGCTAACATGGTCTAAAAAATTCAGTCCAAGTGAAATGTTTAGTTAGGTTGCTGAAAATGAGAGCATAGTTTTATTAAAAGGATCTGACAGAAGTCACACGGTGTTTGATGCAGGCGAACTGACAGAGGCATCCAGTGTGCGTTGATTATCCCGAAGTCACTGTCAACTAGGATTGATTTTCACTTTCTCCGTTTATGTAACAGTTCCTGTAATACAGCTGACCCCGAATCATGTTACCTTGTCATTTCTCTGCATGGATCAAGAAGAGATGAGCTGAAAATAGCTAGACACTGACCTTGAACTTGCCAGAAAAGTGAGAAGTGACAGTGGGGCTTTTCTGTAGTTCACGTACAGAGATTAAGGCAAACTGTTCCTCTGTTGAGTTCACCGTAGCAGCACAAGGGGGCAGAGCAGTACTAGAGATTACAGGTAAAATAGCTTCTACACCAGCATGTAAAGTCTCTGAAATAGCGAGTTAGAGCCAGAGGTCTCATTTTTACATCTTAGTGTAGACATAAAGGAGAATTACTGATGAATCAAAATCTCAGGTCCCCTGATGTTCATAATCAGTAATCTAAAGTGTACACTCTAATTAAAAAAGGTTACCTAATACTCCATGTGGCAGCAACTATGCTTCTCCACTAAATTATTTGCAGCATCCTGTATTTAATCCATACACTACTCTATGACTATGGAACAATAGTCAATATTACTAAGGGAGTTTTGTGGCAAACTCCAAAGATGATTTGTGTCATTTTAGGTGCAATTTTATCAGAAGAAAGATGGGAACAGTTTTTTTATACTTATTAAGTATCAAAACCCACACATTAAAATTGGACAGTGTTATTTGATGATGTACACCCGCGAGGAGATGAAACTGGAAAATAATGTTTGCCATGAGATTTACTTGTCTACATGCTGCACATTTTCCCATTTTAGTTCTTGCCTCAGTTTTCAAAAATGGCCTCTAATAGATCTTCATTATGACCTTAATTAATCTAAAACACAGTGTGTTGCACATTGTCACTTCTTTTGTCATTTAGTTAAACTGAATCATTGTTATACATTTGCTGAAAATTTCTTATAAATGGCATCCTAACAACTTTCAGGGTGAAGCAGAGAACAAAAGCAGGTTGAGAAACAATAGAACAAACAATGACTGGATTATTCCTCAGGTTGTAAGTGTCTTATATAATGTTAAAATAGCATCTTTATGTGTGATAGCACAATGACATAACAAATCTCCCATTCACAAGTTCCTTTCCTATGTTTAACACATTTTTCTGTTTGTATGTACACACACATTCAAACACATATCCCTCATATATACAATTCTGTGTAGTTATAGATCTATACAAAGTGAGACATTCATATTTACACATATGAACTTATTTTAGTTCTAGAAAAATTAACCACATAAATTTATTTTTAAGTCAGAATATCAAGATGGCTTTCATATACTTCTGTTTTGATACAAGCCAGGACAAACTGATATTGTTAAGGTTTGAGATAAATTTAAGTAGAATTTCAGCATATTCACAGGATAGAATAAATAGATCATTCTGTGATCAAGAATGAAGTTGAAATATTCAAAATACTTTTGTCATCACAGAAATCTGCAACACCTACTTTTTAGTCTCGTAGAAGAAAATAGTTTTTTATTTCAAGTATATAAGACCTTTATGTTAGAAAGATCTTTTTTAAGGTTTATTTATTTATGCATACAAGAACTGGGGTGCAGGCCAGAGGTGTGGGAGCAGGGGAGAGGATTCACCAGGGACAGAATGGGGAGCAGAGCAGGCAGATCTACTGAAATGCACTGCTGAGGGGAGCAGTGTGTGAGACAGGAGAGTTCTGCTGTGCCATGTGGGTTAGCTCTCTGGCTGGGGATGGAACTAGGGCAGCAGTGACTGAAAATAGCTGCATAGTGCTGCGACTTAATGATTTGTGCCACAGGGAGGCTCCTATGTTAAAACGATTTGATTTGTGTGTGTTGGGGGGGAGGAACTATGTGTGTCTGTTAGGAGAGGAAAGTGGTGGTGGATGCAATTAAAAACTGTGTCTATAACTGAAATCTTTGAAGGCAATCCTGGAACAGTAGTATTCCTTTAGAGTCATATGGTCTATTTTGCATTTCTGCCCCCAGGAGTGTGCAGGATACCACCAGTGTGCCCTCTCTCAGGTGGTAGGAAACCCATCCCTAAGTGGTTGATTAGTTTCTGCTTCTGAGGTCAACATAGAAAGGTGTTGGCTGCTAAAGCACTTCTCTAGACTTGTTTTTTCCCCCTCCCTTCAGTGTGTAAAGCTTTTAGAAAGGGGCTCCAGTCCCTGATGTGTTTAGATTTAGTTTATTGTTACCATCTGTTTAATTACCCTCCCAGGTTTGTGTTGGGAAGCATGAAAGTATTTTATCCAGCCTTTGAATCCCTATGTTCCTAAAGAGATGTGGGTAAAGTACATGTTAGTTTTCAAAGTGCATATTAAAACCTGGTAAGCAGATCGTCTCCAAACAGTATCAAGTCAGGAAAAGGCATTATTTTCTTCTACATTAATGATCGTTGCAAGTAATTAGGAAATGTACAGTGATGTGGTACTTTCTCCCTGAAATGATGTCATGTTCTTTACATGCAATCTCATAAGCTTCTCCTTTGAGGTGTGGATTTTTATGATTCCTTTTTACTTCCAATGCACTGGCTACACATTGATTTAGAAATATCAGTCTTGAGTTGCAACAAGAGCTATGCTTGTGCTTTTGTACACTCAAAAAATATGGGTGAAATCTTTGGGGGAATGTGACAAAACCCAGACAAAATTCAGAGTTACTTTATTCTTTCTCCTCTCTCTCCACTTCATTATAATTATATCTTTCTTTTCTTTCCAGAGGAGCACTAGCATACTGTTTCTGTGACTGTGGTTTGCTATTATATGTTGCATTCTCCATGTGCAAATGCCTTTAATAACAAAAATTATGCTGGCTGACACAGAGCTCTCACCCACTTGTGTCTAAATTATTTTATCCACCAGCATTTGGGTGATGGAAATAAAAAAGAATATAAAAGAAACAAAACCAAAGTCAGGTATATAAGTATTAAAATGTTTAAGCTGTCTGACTCTGAAAACCAAGAGGAAATAAATCAGGTGATTTTACTTCCTAAATCAAACAAAGCCAAATGGCTACTAATGTTTCACTTTTATTTATCCCTTAGGAGGTGATTTCAATAAGTGAACATTTTTCCCCTGAGATTACAAGATGATATTAGATTAGGAATGTGTTTGAAAGTGTTCAGAAATAGTAGTCTTGTTTTTATGTGAGTGCTCTTCCACTGATAATAAACAAACGACGAGACTACCATTTTCTTTTTATCCCTTCCTGAAGAAACCAGTGCTGTTCTTGCCTCATGATCTTTTTTTTTAATCTTTCTATGAAGGAAGAGGAATAGTGATGACATTAACTTTCTCCCACTACTTTTTGGCACTGACCTGCCTTTTTCCTCAAGGGTAATAGGAAGGCAGAGTCTTCGTATTTCCAATGGGAAGGGACATGCGTCTCCTTACATTGAATTGTCTTAGATCATATCATGTAGCACAGAGTGACCCAATATAGAAAAACAGAGTGACAATTTTGTTTGCTTAAATGTAAATGCCAACATTAAAACATGGGGGTAAATCCTAGAGGCCTGCTGCCAGATCACAGGAGTGAGATAGCAAGAGCTGCTATTCTTTACTTAAATAAAATGTATTCAAGACATAGTGTGTGGTCAGCAGTGAAAGGTTAATGAACAAATAAACTGAGCTCAGGTAGACAAACTGAGTGTATTACTAAGGTTTTCAAAATCCATAACAGAGTGAATCTGACTGATACTTGATAATGCATCACACGTTGTGCCTTCACTATTGATTGTTGCCTGACGATGGCTACCTCTCATGGCAACTTCCTTTTTTCACCATGAATTATTGACAGTGTTAATGCTAGTAACACATGACAAATAGTAGGAAAGAAGTTTACATTCCGGGTGTGCTTTTAATATCATAGTTTTTTTTTTTATTTTTTTATTTAAGAAAACCATTCTTTTTTTTGTCTTAAATATACTAATGAATTAGTTTTTTTCCACATAGATTATTATTAATGTGACATCCTTATAATTCTCATCTACAACACATTTGAGTAATAAAGTCCCATATTGAAGGCATCCTTGCAATTGTTATTTTTATACAGCTATCCTTTATCTTATAGGACAAAAATCTTAAAATACATTACTTGAATCTTGTATCTCGAGATTCCTGCATTAATTATCCCTTGTTCACTGAGTTGTCGTCTCCATCCTGTCTCTTCTTGCGTCCCCATTAGGACCACCAAGTGGCAAGTGAGTGCACAGGTCAGCCATTTTCATGCATTCATTCATTCACTAGTGCATTTTATTAGCCAGTCAATAGACATTTAGGTACTTACTCTATGTCAGAAAAAGATTTTTCATACTTTTAAGAGTAATATTCAAAGAGTAATATTCTAATTCTTATTCCAGGATAGCACAGCTTTGGCTGGTTTGCTTCCTAGGCATTATCATCATCACTGGTACCTCCTCACTCTCAACACTACTATTAGCATCTTGTACCTCCCATTTGGTCATAAATATTCATACAGTGTTTAAAATTGGATTGTGAAATAAGAGACCTTCACTATATTTTCCTAAGGATGTATTTCTGTGGGTTGTCAATTTCAAGAGTTTTATTTCTTTAATTTGAAATTAAGGACTATGTGATTTTAAACTTCTTTAAACATTCTTTTTCACACTTTGACCTATTTCCTGTTCTTGTTTCCTTTTACACACACAAATCATTAAAATACTTTCCTTGGTAACAAGTCAAAATACAAATAATATTATTTGGTGAAATTTACAATGACTTTTTTGTTTCCACTTTCTGGTCAATGAAAACAATAAACTTTTAATTGGAATTGAAATCATTTTATGAAAAATAAAAATTTTAGTATGTTTACTTGGTGTTTATGACTGTGATGGTTTCAACATGGATATTAAACACAAATCAAATTTAGAATTTTCATTACACTCAATTTTTACACAGTTCTTGATTTAAAAAAAATATGCTATTATCTGAGCTGTCAAGGTCTGGGTCTGGCTCAACAGTATGTCCTTCAAGTATCTATGATTTGTGGGATTTTGTGGGCTTCATTGTAGAAGGGAGGGACTAATGTACAAATTTACCTAAAAAGTCCCAAATACTAGTGGTATATTTTTCTATGTAAGAAGAGTGTGTTCAGATAGCAAGATGAATTTTCTTGAGGCTTACTCCATTCAGATAAAAAAAAAAAGAAAGAAAAAAATTTTAGTGAGTTATTACTTTGAATTTTATAGACAAACTGAGGCTAAACTATGAATCATTCAGGAATTTAAATAATCAGTTAACAAATTTAAAGATTTAACTCTGCCTAAGACAAGGTATGTCTTAGATCTTCCTGATTACTTGATCGTGCACGTAATAGGCTCTATGGGCACTTAACAATTCCTTATTCCTCTCACGTATGTGTAATTGGAGAATAGTTTTGCTAGGAGAATGGACAAAGAAATTTTGATTTGATTCTGATGACATCAGAGAACCTTTTTGCATTTTTTGGCTGTAAATCTGAGCTTTTCTTCTTCTCTTCATTTATTCTGTCCTCTCTAACTCTGAGTCCCCTATTTCCAGCCTGATAGCTTGGCTGAACCAGGACTGAAGGAGCCAGGCTTCCTAAGGTTACCAAAATATACCAGAACTCTGATAATTTCCTTTCATCTATGTTTCAGTTACTTCCTATAAATATTTATATGCCACACTGAAGCTAATTGGTTATAAAGCACAGATTACAAATAAGTGACTAACTCAGTTTTGTCATGGATTTTTTTTTTTTTTTTTGATTTGCTGGCATGGTGTTTTTAAATTCTTGAAAGTGAAAGCCTTTGGTTGGAATTGTGGTGTCTTTCATTAATTATTGTGCTAGCTTGACCTTTAAGACATTGTAGTTTGTAATCTTGGTTATTTCATTGACTGGCTATTCAGAGGTGAGAGCATAATGTGACAAGTCAGAGATGACAATTGTTAGTTGTAAATTTGGGAATTCAGAAGATGACAATTGTTAGTCATAAATTTGGAAATGTGTTTTCTACCACATTTCACTGATAGTGTAAAAACAGTCTGTTATATTGCTAAATATGAATTTTCTTATTCAGATTTTCTCATTTGGTTTTAAATTCAATTTTAGATTCTTACATTATTATAAATTAGCAAACATATTGTTGCCTTTTAGACAACACTGAAAAAGTGAATTATCTATGGGAATAGAGTTCCTTGTCACTATGTTATAGTCTGTTTATTCTGGGTTATCTATGATTTGACTTTTGTGAGTTTAAATAGATCTGAAAACTTGGTTTAGAAACTACTTTGTATTTTGATGAAGCAATGCACTTCTAAATTTTATAAAAAGGAATCATACCAGATCTTTAAAAATGAGAAATGATATGACCAGTTCACAACATTATTTCAATCAACTTAGATTTGATTCTTCATCTTATTATTTGTTACATTTTTACTAATTAAACTTAATTTGAAGACCTTTAAACTTCATTAGAATTTGCATTTCTTTTTTAATTGACATATAACAGCTCATAAGAAATGAAACACATACATAAATGTGATCTCTATAGTTTCATCTCAGCTCTTTATTTTTTTTCAGTTTATTAGATTTATTTAATTGTATTTGATATCATTTGTAGCCCCCAGGGAGTTCCTACCACCATTTCACCTGTGCACCATCACCTCAGTCCCTTGTGCTCTTTATGCCCTTATCCTCACTTATCCTCGCCTTTGCCCTCCCCTCTCTTCCCCCCACCTCATGATCCCTTTGGTTTATCTTTGACCTTTTGATCTTGTTGAGGTTTTTTGTTTGTTTCTTGTGGTCGTAATTGCTCATTTCCTTGAGCTTTTTTTTTTGTTGTTCTTTTTTATTTTTTGTTGTAGTTATTGTTCTTTCACATTCCTCCTAAAAGTGAAGCCATCTGATATTTTTCTCTTGCCTTCTGACTTGTTTCACTGAGTATAATTCCTTCTAGTTCCATCCATGTTTCTATAAATGACCCTACTTGATCATTTTTGATTGCTGAATAGTATTCTATTATGTATATGTACCATGTCTTGATTCAGTCATATACTTTTGGGCATTTGGGTTATTTCCAGGTCTTACCAATATAAATAGAACTGCAATAAACATGGGGGTACAGTACTCTTTTGGATTGGTGTTTTTGTGTCCTTTGGGTAGATCCCTAAGAGTAGGGTTGCTGGGTCATATGGTAGTTCTATTTTTAGTAGACTGATGAACCTCCATACAGCCTTCCAAAGTGGTTGGATTAACTTGCATTCCCACCAGCAGTGTACTAGGGTTCCTTTTTCTCCACATCCTCACCAGCATTTGTTGTTGTTGTTTTTTTTGATGTGTACCATTCTTACCAGTGTAAGGTGACACCTCATTGTGGTTTTAATTTGCATTTCCCTGATTATGAGGGATGTTGTGCATTTTCTCCTGTGTCTGTTGGCCATGTGTATGTCCTCTTTGGAGAAGTGTCTTTTAAGTTCTTTTTTGATTGGGTTTTTTACTTTGTTTTTCTTGAGTCTTATGAGTTCTTTGTATATCAGACCCTTGTCCATTGTGTGGAGCACAAAGATTTTTTTCCCAGTCAGTGGGGTGTCTCTTTGTTTTATTTAATGTTTCATTTGCTGTACAGAAGCTTTTTATCTTGATGTAGTCCCATCTGTTTATCTTCTCTCTCTTTATTGCTTTGGGGGATGCATCTTCAAAGGCGTTATTGAGATGTATGTCTTGTAGCATTTTACCTATGTTTTCTTCTATATACTTTATAGTTTTGGGTCTTACACTTAGGTCTTTTATCCATTTTGAGTTGATTTTTGTACATGGAGTGAGATAGTGGTCCAGTTTCATTTTTTTGCATATGCTGGACCAGTTTTGCCAGCACCATTTATTGAATAAGCTGTCTTTGTTCCATTGCATATTCTTTGCTCCCTCGTCAAAGATCAGTTGTCCATAGTTGTGTGGTTTTACTTCTGTGCTTTCTATATGGCCCATTGGTCTATGTGTCTTTCTTTGTTCCAGTACCATGCTGTTTTAATTACTATTATTTGTAGTAGAGTTTGGAATCTGGGAGTGTGATACCGCCATTCTTCTTTCTTGTCAATACAGCTTTGGCTAATCAGGGTTTTTTGTGTCTCCATATGAATTTCATCAATATTTGGTCTATTTCATTAAAGAATTTCATTGATATTTTTATTGGAATATTATTGAATCTGTAAATTTCTTTTGGTAAGATGGCCATTTTGATAACATTGATTCTTCCTATCCATGAACAGGGGATATTTTTCTGTTTCTTCATGTCCTCTTCTATTTCTTTTAATAGTGTTTTATAATTTTTTCTATATAGGTCGTTTGTTTCTTTTGTTAGGTTTATTCCCAGGTATTTGATTTTTTGGGGCTTCAATTGTAAAAGGTATATTTTTCTTGATTCCTTCTTCTTCAGATTGGTTGTTTGTGTATAGCAAGGCTACTGACTTTCGTGCACTGATTTTATAACCTGCTACTTTACTAAACTGGTTGATTGTTTTAATTAGATTTTCTGTAGAGCTTTTAGGGTTTTCCAAGTATATTATCATATCGTCTGCAAATAAGGATAGTTTTACTTCCACTTTCCCTATTTGGATTTTTTGTATGTCCTTTTCCTGTCTTACTGCTCTGGCTAGGATTCCAGTAATATATTCCAGTATTATATCTCCACTTCCAGTAGTGGAGAAAGTGGGCGTGCTGGTCTTGTTCCTGATATTAAGGGGAATGCTTTCAGTTTTTCACCATTGAGGATGATATTAGCTGTGGGTCTGTCGTATATAGCTTTTATCATGTTGAGGTATGATCCTTCTATTCCAAGGATTTCGCATATCAGCTCTTTATAACCAAGATTTCATTTGATGGAGTATCTGCTTTACCAAATCAGAAGTTGTGTGCCTTAATGGAGAAAGGATAGGTTCACTTGAGGAAGAAAACTCCTTCGAAGCAAAGACCTAAGGGCTTTTACCCGATGTGTGTTTTATCTGAATGAAGGCTCAAGAAACAGACAGCGTTTGCAAGATGATCGTAGATCTGAGGCATACAGCAGGGAAGAAGGAGGGGGCAAACAGAGGAGGGAAGAGCACAAGAGACTATGGTGATGGATCGCAAGTGCTGTTGTGGGAGAACTACAGGGACAACACCTGAAGGAAGAACACTTATATAAGAAAATAAAATTAAAAATACAAACAAATATAAAATTTTTAAAAAGATGTTTTATTTGGCCCAAATGTTTTTCTCTTCTTTTTTTTAATTGAGCTTTTTACATGTGTGCTTTCACATTAGATAAAACAAAACAAAACAAAAAGCCTAACATCACAATGCTGACTCTTCAAAGAAGAAATAATAACCAGCTGTAAGTCAGGGGACTTCTCTCTAGATGTGATAAGTGCCCTGTAGTTCACAGAAGTTGAACCAGGCCCCCTTCACTGGATCAGTTCACCTCCCTGATATTTGAGTTGGCACTGCCAGCTTTTAGCAGGTGTATTTCAATCTACTTTATATGCTCATTCAAGTAACTGCAAAATGAATGTCTCATTTGGGTATATCTTTTCCAAGTTGCCTCTCCCAAAGGGAAGAAATTTTAAAATAGGAAGAAATAGTATTTTTGTATATTCAAGTGGTTATTTATATAAATAAAATTTTGGAAAAACTGTATTCTTTGCTGATTCACAGAGAAACTAATTAGTGTCCCTGAGGCACACAAATCTCCAAGCACTAATCAAAGATACAGCCACAGGAAGATGTGGCAGGCTTCTGTCCCAGAAGCAGCCCCTCCAGGTTCCATCTGAACTGTCAGTTGCAAGCATCATAAAAGGTTGTAATGCCTCTATGTGTTGGTTGTGAGTTTAGTACATGGTTAGCATTTTGACCAGTAACATTTGACTCTAGCGAGGATTAGAATTATTTTTAAACAATATAAGTCAGGCATAAATAATCTTCTTAATAAATCTATGTGATAGTTGCTTTCAGTATGCTTCGCCTCTCAATAGGAGATAGTAGGAGTCTAAAGATTATGAATATGAACTAGTTTTTGACAGACCTGGCTCTTACTGTGTTACCTGGAACAGATTTCTTCATAGTTTGGGGTCTCCTCTCCACATTTTTAAACAAATATAAAAGATTAAATATTAAGGGAGAGGATGTTTATGAAGTTCTAAATGTTGAGCCTGGACACATAGAAGTATTTAAAATTTGTAGAAAATTACTGTTATATCATGCTCCCCATTGGTATAAAATGTTTTTGGCAGACTTTATTCTGTAGCTTTAATCTGCCCTGTGCACCCCTCTGACAGCTGACTATCGCCTTTAAGTTCCTAATTTTACTCAACATATTCTTGATTTATTTAAATTTATTGTTCTTTGAAAGTCTTCTCTGAGAGCTGATACTGTTCCTGCAGTTGTGCCTACTGTCTTCTGTCTTTAACCATGACTCACATTTAGCTCTTACAATTACATAAATGTTTAGCATTCAGGGGGATTTACTGTGCACTTGGCACTATGCTACATGATCTGACAGAAAAGATTTGATTAAATATAACAACAAATAAATTATAGAACTGAGATGTGACTCCAAGGAGGCTTGAAACCAAAACCCAGGCTTTGGCCCTCCTGAGTCACAGTCTGTGTAATAGATCCTGAACCCTGAAACTCAAACCTGTATAGGGCCTGTGGGGATGTCCTGTCATCTTCAACGTGGCTCTCAGAACAGGTTGGAATCTGATGTGTTTTCTTATGTCAGTTAAAATTCTATTCTCAACTCAATCTCCTAGCTATTATTTTATCTGACTGATGTTTCACTTATCCGAACTCTTAGGGCAATTATTTATTTGATTATATAATTTTTATTATACACATTTTTAGTATATCTCTGGTTTATTTTGAATACCTATCAATTTTTATTATGGCTGCTCAACTGGAGATGATCCCATCTGATGCAAGCAAAACTACAGTTGATATTTTTTTAAAAATTTTATGTATTTATGAATACAAGAACTGGGATACAAACCAGAGGCAAGGGGTTAGAGGAGTCACCAGAGAGAGAGTGGGGAGGAGAACAGGCAGACCAATTGAAGTACACTGCTGAGGGGAGCAGCGGGCCAGGCATAAGAGGTCTGCTGCACCATGTGGGTCCCCTCCCTGGCTGGGGATCAAACTCTCACTGCCATGGCTGCAAAAGCTCCACAGTGTAGTGCTCAATCCCTTGCACCACCAGGAAGGCTCCTACAGTAGATATTCTTGTTGACTAAAACTTTGATGGAGAATGGTACTTATCCAACTGCTTTCAAGCTGTTCTTAACTTCAAGGGAATTCTGCCACCCATAAGGATAATTAATTCAGCCCATGATCTTTTGTAACCATATAAACATTACATATTGCATTTGGCTCCATGTGACAGAAAAATGGACATATCGGCTTATATAAATAATGGACGTGTGTGTGTGTGTGTGTGTGTGTAAAATTAGACCAGATAGTCACTCGCTGGCAGTTGCAGTGCTTGACTAACCAAAATATTAGGGATTCAGACTTTTCTCTTTCCACTGACCATCTTTAGAATGTATTCTATTTCCTGTTGCTAATCTTCTCATGTCCAGTAGATAACCATTTACCCTTAGTATTTTAACTCCATTCCAGGCAGAAAATATGACAAAGAATAAAATACCCAAGTAAACAGAACCTACCATCTTTGAAATCATTCCCATGGAAAATCCATTCAGTGATTTCTACTAATATCTTATTGTTCAAGACCATATCACTTATCAATAGTAACCACTGTGCCATGTAAATTGATGAACTTCATGTCAGGGAAGTTCTGGTTGAGGGGAAAATGCTGTACAGTTCTTTCTCAATTCCTATGAGAGTGGAATTGGAATTGAGTCAGGAAAATGTCTTCATCCAAATCACTGCCTGAAGTCAAATAGCATGTCTGCAATCTGCAGTTAGTCTACAGATCTGGAGGTCAAGGCACAGTAAGTTGGCTCAGCCCCTAAGTAGGAAGGAGAAGAAATAGCATTGAGGACTCAGACTCAGGCAGAAAGTTGCCTGGAGTGGGGGAAAGCCAGCCTCACATAGTCATCTCAGATATGTAGAGAATTCACACTTGGGAATTATTAAGACATATTCAAGACATAGCAGGACTGAGTGGTTAGGGAACACAGGAAAGGAGGGTATGGTAGAAGAGGGTTTATTATTGCAAATATTTGTTAATTTAGACATTAGCAAACATTTTTTATAAAAGGCAAGGGTAAATATTTTCAGCTTTGTGGATACTTTGGTTTTCTATTACTAGGTGACAAATTACCACAAATTTATGGGCTTAAAATATCACCCATTTATGATAACATGGTTTCTGTAGACCAGTATTCTGGACAGGCTGGGTTGGGTTTGCATCTCACGAGGCTGAATTCTAGGTATTGCTGAATTATATTCCTTTCTGAAGCTTTGATCCTCTTTCCAGCTCACCTGATGTCCTCAGAATTTAGTCTCTTATTCTTATAGGATTGAGGTCCTTTGCTCTGACTGTCCTCCAGGGGCCACTTTCAGTCCCTAGATGCCACTTGCCACCCTCTCCTCCCTTCTCTCACACTTGTCTCAAATCTCTTCCTCAGGGCAGGAGCCTGTTATTTTTAGGAGCTCATTGATTTAGTTGGATACATCCAAGATGAACTCCATTTGATTAAAGCCAACTAATTTGGGTCCTCAATTTCATCTGCAAAATTCCTTCACCTTTGTCATTAGCACAACCTAATCGTGGGAATGAAATCCACCAGTTATGGACCCTTCCAAAGGATGGGCACTATACAGGGCATGTACACCAAAGGCTAGAAAACTTGGGGTTCAATGAAGAATTCTTTGTATCACAGGAGCTTCTGTCATGACTCCCCAACAATGACATTGTGGGACAGAAACAGTCACAAATGATACAGGAAGAACAGGTGCAGTTGTGGTCTAAGTAAATTTGACTTATTAAAAAACATATCACACATTCACATTTAGCTTCAAGAAGTACTGGGAAATGAAATTTTTAATCAGAATAATTGTTGCTGCAAACAAAATGGTCAGATAGACATAAAAACTAATAAAAGATCATAGTTAAATGATAGAGTGGATTAAGGGTGGGTGGGAGTAGGGGTTTTACTTAGATTATACAGACTTTTTATTCTACTATAATGAATTTAGATTGTATTATTTGGTGGACCAATGGGCACTGAAGGATTTTAAGCAGAGGAGTCTTTATGCTTGGTAAAGAGTAAGTTAGGAGAGGAATAGAAAAAATGGGAATGCCATTAAAGAGTCCTAACCATTTTTGAACCAATAAATTATGGTAAGTTGTGCTAGACTTGCTGAATGGAGACAAATATAAAAAATAAATTAAAAAATTTATTGCAAGCATAATACTGAAAAGAAATGAATATGGATTAAAGATAGGTGGAAAAGAAGAGGGAATGCTTCCAAGAGTCTAGATGGAGAAACTGAGTTAATGATAGTCCCCATCACAGATATGGAAGGAACCAAGAATAGTGTAGATTTGACAGGTGAGGTATTAAGTGGTTATGGAATTTTGAAATTTCAGTGTCACATCAAAATCAAAGTGTCTTAGAAGCAACCAATTATGTGAGTTTGGAGCTCAGGGTGTAGATGTGCCCTGGGGATAGGTTTTTATTATTGATAACAACAGATGATATTTAATGGCATAGAAGTAATCAAAATCTCATTAGGACAGAGGGTAGATATAAAAGTGTAGTATAAATCTACAAATAAGTTGAAGGAGTGACTGGAAATGTGGGCATGAACCAGGAAATGTTCATGAGTTTCAAGAATGAACGAGTACCTAGGAATATATAATATCTGTATATCTTTGTATGTGTGTGTATATAGGTGTGTATGCATGTATGTATGTATGTATGTATGTATATCAACATAGAGTTGACATTTTCATGTGATTTGCTATTGAGGTACAGTAGTTACAAAGAACTTGATCTGGAGCCTGTTACCAGTCTACCAAAGAAATAATATGCTGTTGACCTTTCTGATTAGTAGAACTTATGATTTTTATCCCGGAGCAATATGTGTGTGTGTATATACAAATATATATTTCACTATGTGCACATACACACACCCATACGTATGTTAAGTGCCTGTAGATTCAGTTTCCTTGAAGGCAAAAATATATCAAAGGAATTGGGAATGAGTCATAACTAGTGGATCTAATTGTTGGTATATATGACTAAAAATATAATAAAAGCAGAGATGGTGTTTCTTTGATGGTTACAAATTTTGGATATAATTATAGTCGACTATGCATATATATGGGTATATATGTACTATTTATACATAAATATTTGATGTATGCTCTGATAAAATCTAAACAATATTATATATCTTTATAGGTTTTAATGTTATTTTTCCTCTCCTGGTAAAGAAAAACTGAAAATTTATTTTGCATTTTTAACTTTCTGATAAAAAGAGAAAGAAATTCTGGTCCAAGAGAAACAATCTCTCATTACAACATCACAAGGAAGAGGAAAAAGTCAAAATGTCTGGTAAATGATAACTGGCTTCAGCATGTAAAATAAATGTTCAAAGATAGAATCAAAGAGCAAACATCAAGGTAAAGATAAAGAAATAAACAACACACAGATAACACAGATAATCCACAAAACTAAAAGGGAAGGAAAAAAAAAAACTCTAATTTTATCTAGAGTAAATTGAGTGGGTATTTTTGAACTTTATTTTTCATTTACAGTTTGCCCCAGGATAAAATGATAAGCTCTATTAATCAGAAAAGGTTAATGGCATATTATTTCTTTGGTAGATTGATAACAGTCTCCAGAACAAGTTATTTGTAACTTCTGTCCCAGCGTACTATTGTACCTCTATAGCAAATCATATGAAAATGTCAACCGTATGTTTGATTTTACCCACTTAAAGAAAAAAATCCCACAAGGAACATTATAAGATAATGGAATGTGTAAAATTAATCGTTTTTCAAGGGTCTTTTCCAGTTTTATTCTCCTTGGTTGAATTCCCTTCCCAATTTGGCCCTCAGATATGCATTTTCTTATTGGAAAATGTTTGCGGTGACTGTACCCATTTTGAGTCAACTTGCATTAATCAAACAATTCCCTCTCACCCAAATATTCCCAATGTAGTCACTACTAGCAATTCTCCTTTATTTGTGCTCTCCATTTGTACCTTTTGGATATTAATTCATAAAACCAGCTCTGCCAGACTCCCTACAGTTATAATTATTAAGGCTGTAACTAAAATGATAACTCTCATATTGATCCTCAACCAGAAGTTCTTGTCCTGAAGCTTTTCTTTCACATTAGACACTAATGACCACCTCATCAAATGAGCAGTTTAATAGTCACAAAAAACTGAATGAAGCTCTTGGATCATCACCTTTGAGAGTGCAATATTCCAAGATCTTTACCATCCATAATTGGCAAACACTAACAGAGCTTTTAATTAAAACAAACAAAATGCTTTAAAGAAACTTTTTAAATCTATCTATCTCTCTATCTGCCTATTTATTTATATTGGCAATGCAATTTTAGTCCTGCATACTGTTTAGTTTCCAAAATACATAAAGGATTTGCCTATGGATAACTTAATTTCTGAATTTTAACAGTTTTTTTTTTTTTGGTTGTTGTTGTTTTCCTTTTGTAAGAACTATAGTGAATTGTAAATCCAGTTGAAATACTCAAATTTAGGAAGTACATTAATGCTCCCACTTTTATTTCTTTGTTAAAGGAACTAATATAGATTAATGTAGTGTCTGCCCCATGTCTGGAGGGACAGAGGGGCTACTTTATGGTTTCTTCATATTCGCATCTCCTCCTGGAAAAAGTATAATAATGACTTGTAATGGAGCCTTTATACAAACTGAATTTCCCTGAAAAAAATATTAATGATATTTTTGTAATTGACCAAATGGGAGAAAATTCTCTTTGGGTATTAATTAGACATACTACCGTTACTCACTTCACTGCTGAAAAAAATAATAACACTATGGAGACTTCCCATGTTCACGTTTTAAATCAAATTCACAATGTAGAGTGTTCATTTTCCCTATGCTGTGGCAGATGCACAATTTGGAAATGGACACTCTGTGGTGGTGAACTTACACACACAACGAAAGAAAACTAGAGAGGGTTAAACAACATCAAGCCTGCATTTTTATGGGTCATTAGCTCTTCAATGCTTCTCAAGGGCTCTTAAACCAATGAACTGAGAGCCTTGGGAAGCCTCTAGACTGACCTGAGTGGAAGAAATGAGGAAGAGCACACTATTATCAGTGTTCTGTGCTATTAAAGAATACACAGAAGACTAATTTGAAAATGTATTAGCTACATTGTAAATGAAGGCCCATCACAGATCAAAAGTTAAATTTTGAGAGAGGAAGCAAGTGGTGGAAATAATTGACTGATATTCAGGGAGCAAAGATTGGAGAAGAGAAGGCTGGATAGAAAATGACCCAATAGCCTTTTAAAGGCTGTGGTTGGCAGAGGCTGCTGTGATAATGAACTGCTTCCAATGGTGTTCCTTCCCTTAGGAGACAAGTGTTTGAAAGATGGAAGCTCTGATGTCTCCATGGATATGGAATCAGTTTCTGCATAGACAGAGGGAAGAAATATTACTCCTACCAATTTTATTGTCAACAAGAGATCTTGAGTGAATAGTGTTTTCTAAAGTAATTTTTATAACCACTGCAACTCTTTTACTCTCAAGGCTTCTTCCTTGAACTTAGAATTCAGTGCAATATTTTCATGGAGACCTATCTAACTACTGCAAACCTCCAGTATCTCTAGAAATTTGCATGATGGTCATCTAAAAACCTTAATCTAATAGCAGATGTAATTTCAATGTAAAAGAAATCAAATTCATATTAAAGAATCAGAAAAGAGAAGACAAGTATCTATTGGAATAATACATTTGTAATATAATTGAATATAATTTGTTAGTATTTGTTATATTAAAATAAAATACATATTTTTTTCTACAGAGAATATTTGAAAATGTTGGCAAATTTCAAGGGAATCATTACACTGCTAAGTTTAAATAAAATGAGTTTCTGTATTTTTAAAGGCTTTTCCAAATCATCAACTGATCATGTGAAAAAGAGATGACCTTATTCACTTAAAGTACTTCGATGTTTTTTTCATAATTATGTAGGAATTCACAAAGATTTATGTATATTGATAGAAAATTTTAAGTGAACAATGATATATGATTGCCCATTATTTACTTAACCAATGATATATTTTCCTCAAAGTTTTAATTGCAATTTTTAAAAATAAGGAAATTATTCAGTAAGAAAATAAATTTAAAAAATAGTAAAATAAAATTAATTTCATTAGGTTATCTGCTTCATTTTATTAAACAGTAAGTTGGAATTGGTACTTACATGGAGAAGGTAAACTATTAACAAATTAATCATTACATATACAAAGCAAGTCTGAGTTTGATAAAATTATTATTTAATAGCAGAAGAAACAGTGCCTTTCTCCTCTGTTTACTATTATTAATACTAAAAAGTGAAACAAAGTAATAAAATCAAATCTAATAGAATAGAAAAAGAAGGTAAAATCTATATAAAAGTCATATTGTGCTGGTCAGGTCTCTGGTTGCAAATGTAGAAATTCAATTTGAGCTTGTTTAACTAGAAGAGAAAAGTGTATTAGCACTCCTAGGATGTGCATTTATCTGCCATTGCATGAAAAACCATCTACAAATACCTATTTAACTCATAAATCTTCAAATTCAGCAGGAACGGGTAGGGAGAGTGCATCTCATTGACTGGGGTGCGTAACTCAGGCAGAAAGGATTTACTTCCAAATGTCTCACTCACATGAGTGAAAATTGCTATTACTATGTCCTAGATCTGAACTGTCACTTCTGGGACTAAGGAAGTGTGGGGACTCTGTTTCCTTCTACATGGACCTTCTATGGCCTATGTTAGCTTCTTCACGAGATAGTAACTACGTTTTAAGAGCTAGTGCCACAAGTGGACCAGATGGAAGTTGTACTTTTATGTACTGGTTTTGGAAGTAATATAACATCACTTTTGTGGAAGATACAGGCCTGCTAAATATAAAAGGAAGTGATAAGAATTCTTAATAGAAGTGTCAATGTCATATTGTAAAAAAAAACATGTGGAATAGGAGACCTTGTGGACACCTTGGAAAACAGTCTACCACACAGAAAAATCTGAATATAGAATTGAGGCTATTAGAGAGGGTGGGGTATAAAGCAGGTGTGGAGAGGGCACAGTGGACTATGGTGGAGGACTAAGGGTGTCTGCAGTGGGTGTAGTGGAAAGACATACACTTGAGGGGTGTGATCCTAGATCCCTAAATCATATGCAGTGTTGTAAACTAATGTTACCACAATAAAAGTGGACTTTGAAATGAGGCCAAATAATATTATAAATAAAACAAAAATATTGTTTGCAAAAAATTTAAATGACATTGAAAACTGTTCATCATTCAATATCAAATTAAGAAAAACAGCATTAAATAAAAAAGACTACCATAAGATACCAATTATGGTTATATATATTTGTAAAGTAAGTAAATATGATATGTAGAAAAAATACCATCTTTCCCTCTCCCCCACTCTAAATGCATGTATCCTCTGCTTTTCAGAGTTTACCACCTATCACTTCACTTTTATGAAAGATCTACATTATTACCTGTTTCCATAAACAATAGAATCTTAGGATTTTTGTTTTTACAATAAAAGTAGCTTTTAGTTCTTCTTTTGTGGCAAGTTGTTTGTAGAGGCAGCATGCACCCCAAGCATTGAGAATGACATGACAGGCTCTTCCTTGTGTATATTTATCACATCATTCCTGCTTTTACTATATGTTAGTGCTATTTTACTTCTTATGTTTTATTAGAAAGGTTTTGTTTGTTCAAAACTTCTCCATGTAAACTAGTGATGATTGCTTCTTTGCTTTATATAATTTTGACTTATGAAAGTTTTCATTTCAAACACTCTATTTTCCAGTAAGAATGGAAACCTAATTTCTTTTTGCCCAGCTACAGAGAGTTTTTTTTTAATGAAGTGGATAAAGTGGATCAAATGAAGAAGCAGATGAGATATTCCTGCTGTTTCCTAAGTCAGACATTTGCAAAAATATAACCTGACACTCTCTTCTAATTAGATTTGTCTTTGTTTTTGAAAATAATTATTTTCATAAGTATATTCCATTTACATTAATAAGTAATGGATTTATTATTGTTGTTTATAAACAGATTAATGCATAAGTGTTTTTAAATTACTCAGTTTTAATTCCTAATGTGCTAAATACTATGAGATATGTACCGCATTGACAAGGCTTTTAGCATCTTTAAGGAGCTTAACACATTTTTAAAAGTGAAAAGTCCTATGAAAATGTTTGAGAAACTCAATAAGGGTCGAGGACATAACATCTAAGAAAGCAGACAAATCTTTGCACCAGGTGTGTAGAGATGATAACTGACCTCTAGAAAGATTACAAGATCTATCATGCTCTCCTATACTGTTATATATTTATATCTATTTGTCAATATCCTCTGTAACATTCTTATACTATTAGAAGACAAGAACTATGTATTATTTTTATGAGAACTATAGCTATGATTTCTACAAAGGGAATGACAAAGTTCTATACATTCAAGAATTTCCGTGAGGGATGAAATCTTTCTTTCATACTAATTTTCATACTAAAGGTGGCAGAGAATGAAATTTAGAAGCTATCAATTAGTTTGAAAGTGCTCTTTAAAAATTTAGGTTTACCACAAGCTAATATTATCTGAATATTATTAAAAATGACTAATAAATGTTTTTGGTGACTGAATTTTAGAATTTATTACACTCAGAAATAAGTATATCAGGTGACTTTTGATAACTGAAAACTTATAAACCTACAAAAACAAGTTTTGACTAGCTACAAATCTATTGTATTGAATTTTGTTTTGTTAGTATATGCTACATATCCTTCATGAATTTTGGGCATTAATTTTTTGGAAATGCAAATTTAACAGAGAAACATAATATAGAACTTACTAGTCTTCTTATTTATTTATTTTTTAAAATATCCTTGTTTGCTCTTTTGCAGTATACAATTTCTCCCCTCAGGTGTGGTCACCATAGTTTTCCCAGCAGCAAATTACCCATAATCTTCCACCATATTTCATTGTTCTCTTCCCCTCTGTTTTCCCTGTCTCCTGAATGGCTCAGATCTGTGGTCTGCTTTCAGGGGTCAGTCTTACAGTTTGACTTTGATCCTTAGTTTTGTTTCTCTAGATCCCACATTTAAGTGAAACCATCTGATACTTGTCTTCTTCTCTGGCTCAGTCCACTTAGAATAATCCCTTCTAGTTCCATTCATATGACTCAGCAGTTCCACTCCTAGTTATCTATCCATAGAATATATTAGTCTTAAGATCATTGCTTTCAATCTCCCCATCTCAGTGGTTACCATTGGAGTTATATTGCACTTGACTGACTAGCCCAGACATTCCCCTGCTCAATATGACTTGTAAGTTGAGAAAATGATAGATGAACTAGGTTTAGATTTTGGATTAGTCACTTACTAACCAGGAAACATTTTGCTTTTTTTAAATAACCTCTATCTCAGTTTCCTCACTAAAACCAAGCAACCAACCAACCAGCAAGACAGTAATGTCTCCTAAGGATTGTTTTGAGAATTTAATAACATAAAAAAGTAAAGGACAAAGCAATTTTCACATATCAAGCTCCAACAACTCTAGCTTTCTCTTATTTGCAAACCAGCCAGAGTTCTGTTCCTGCCATGGTTATGATCATGAAAAAAAAATTACTTGAGAGTTCTTTTGATTACTAGAAGATTTAAGAGTGATAATAATAGCATGATTTATATCTTAGAAAGGTTTGTGGACCAGTGTTTAGAACTTCTTACTTCTGATATAATTCCTAGGCAAAGTCTGTGTATCATAATACATGTTTAGAACTTGAGATTTGAACTAGATAGTACCTTCTATTCTGTTCAAACTTTGTATGGTTATATTTAAATGGGCTTGGACACAGGGCAAAGTGAATTGGACAGCCTTAAACTAATTGGAAAAATATTGCGACTGGGTGGATAAATTACAGCAGAGGCATTTCTCAAAAACACCAATGTACACGGGATACCTCAAAATCACTAATGGCCAATATCATTTAGTTCAATAATAATTGTCATTTTTGTATTCCTTAGACTCCTGTACCAGGCAGGTACATAAGAGGAAAGGAAGGTTCAATGAATAAACATTTTCTTTACTTAGATTAACAAGCCACTGATCACCAAAGCTGTAATTGACTAGAAAATGCTTCTTCCTTTATTAATGTAAAAAACAACGCATTTTCCTTAGGCTGGATCGTAATTATTATTCCTGTGTGGTATGCTATTTCATATAAGTTTTCATTCTTGAATTTTATTTCCAAAATCATTCCTCTTTAGAAAAGACAAAGTAAGGATTCAAAATATCTAATATTTATCAAATATTTAGTTTGAGTTCAGGACTTGGCTTAGCACTGTGCATACATAAAATATCTAAACACCAAAAATACTCTAGAGCTGTATTGTCTTATCACTTTTATGAATTGGGAAACCAAACTTTTCCAAAGTTACATATTAAACAAATGATGTTGCAAAGACTTAAATCCAGGTCTGTGTAATCAAATAACTGTGTTGTTAGTATCCTACATTGTCTGAGGACTTCTCAAGATTGCCTTTCTCATATTCATGGATCTATGATGCTGGGCACTGGACTATACTTGCTTTATTGGCCTAGAGGAGTCAGTAAAGAGGAAAGAGGAAAAGAAACAAAGATGACATGACTTAAGAGAGACATAGGTGCTTTATATATATATATATATATATATATATATATATATATATATAATCTTACACTTTACTTTTTTATGAACAATTCAAGTCCCTACTTCAAGGACAATGCCTTGCTCCTGGCATTTGTTCTCATATCCTAGACAGTGTCTTCCACCTGTGGTATTATTACTCAAACTGCATTTTACTTCTCCTCCAGGATCACCAGTTTATTTTCTTTGGCAGTGCATTTGGAGTTTCCAGAAACCAGGGCAAAAAAAAACCCCTTGAAGTAGGGTCACATTAGCTCCCTGATAAGAGATGCTCTGCTTCTACCATACTAGGGTATATGTAAATTTAGCGGGTACCCAGAGAAATTATCACCAATCTCTAGTGCAATGATTATAAAATTAGATTGATCACAAGAATAACTTGGAGAAATTTTTGATATACAGATACCTGAACTCAACTTAGAACTTACAAATCAGAATCTGGCTTCTGTTATTTACTGGATACCAAATCTTTAAGGTCTCAAAGTTAGGTTTTTAGTTCTCTATACTGGCCAGCTTTGCTTTGAAACTCTATGTATGAATCCAATAATACTACAAAGTCAGTTTGCATTAAGAAACTAGAGATGTTCACTTTCTATTCTGCCTGTAAGTTTCCAGCTCCCTCTGTCTTAGAAAGTATTAAAAATATATAGATTTTCTCCACTAATCATTTATTTAAGGGGGGTTGTGTGAGTGCGTGCATTTGTGTGTGTGTGTGTGAGAGAGAGAGAAAGAGAGAGAGAGAGAGAGAGAGAGAGAGAGAGAGAAAGCGAGCAAGCGAGCGGAGAATACAGAGTTATTATAAATGGTATCTTCCATATGGCTTAGCAAACTCTCTCTTGCTACCATCTACCAGAAATACTCAATTTCCACTGGGGTGGGAATTAAAAGTTGCAGAAATTGACTCTGGTAAGGCACTTTTTTGAGGGTGAAAAAATTCAGATATATAGGCAATGACATTTACCTATTGGTTTAAGCACCTGGCAGGGACAAACTGACAAAGAATTTTAGTTTTCTGAAATAAGAGATCTGTTTATAGAACACTAACAGAAGTACTGAAAATATAATGTAGTTCCAGGAAAAGAGAATGAACAAGATCTCCAGGGAGGGAGACTTTCAGGAACCAAGTGTGGTTACGGCAGACACTCTTCATCATAGGGGATGATCAGAGTACCAAACTCTAGCTATTAAGGGTGGGAAATTAATCTTACAGAGTAAGACAATACTAGAGGTAAGAAAAAAGGTGGGGAATAGGTGCAGATTTTTCACATTTGAAACTCATATTTAGATCTGTCAGCAGAGAATCTGGGTGGTTGCTCACTGAATCTTCAGGGATGCAGAGAATTTTCATCCTCTCAAGTTAATTGGACTGAGAGGTTTGGTTTATTATTGTTCCTATTAGGGCTAGTTCTGAAGCTAAGCTGAGTCTATTAAGAAGAGCTGATCTTCAAACTCTAAAATAAGCAGATACCCCAAAATCTTGCTAACTTTCTCCTATCTGCTTATCCTAATTTCTGAAGATCAACTCTAATCAATAACCAATGAATTGTTTATTAATGATCAATAATTGTTATCCAGTTAAAGAGGTTCATGTTCTTGGAATTGCAGAGATTTAAATTCTCTTCCATGTTTAAGTCGTATTTCTGTGAAAGGGGAACAAAGAGGACAATGGGAATGACTTCAAAGGGTCCCATTAAAATTACTATTTTTTTTGGTACTGATATAAATATATCTTTGAAAAAATAATCACATATATTAAAGTATACTAAAAAGATCAGATAAGAAATAGGAGCACACAAAGAGTTAATAAAAATGGATAGTAACTGAAAGGATCAAACAGCTCCAGTCTGAGTGTGAGAACAGTACACTAAAATATTCTGTAATTTCTGTTTTAGATGTCTTTCTTTTCTTTTTTTTTTAAGCTAAAGATAAAATGCTGTGCTGTTATAAGTTTGTTTACTGGAAGCAAAATTGACCAAAAGAAAAAGGCACTGTCCTTAAATTGAAGTTGGAACCACATAAAAAGTTAGTCTTTATAAATCACAGTTGGCATGGCAGGATAACAGACAGGAATGTAAAATTAGGCAACCCAGAAGTTTTTCTGCTGTGATTGCCCTTGTTCTTCAGAGCTCCTTCTGTCTCTTTGACTAGTAGCCCATGGCATTCAACTGCAGCTGGGGAGGTCAGCCTTCCAGCAGTCCAAGTCTCATGAAGAAAGGGCAGAAACATGTAACCTGAAATGACACAGCCGCTGATGGAGCTTGTTGCTTTGCTTTCTTATATTTTACAGTATATCATGTGAGCTGAATTGCAAAGAATAGCATTTGACAGGGTGAAGTGTTGCACACATTAGGAGAAGGCAAGATTCGTGGTAAGGCAAAAGTCTGAAGGACAAGTGCTTTCAGCATCAATTGAAAGTCAATCTGTATAAACATGACCTCAAAAAATTGGATCGCGCTGGATGGTCAAAAGAGGGATTGCAAACCAGACAACTCGTTGAGTTGCTTACCTAGTAATTCCTCCTGATGACTTTGAATTGAATAAAGCAATATGGATTATGTATCCATATTCCTATTTATACATTACCAACATATTTTGGGATGGTCCATTGGAAAGAGAGTGGCAAGTTCTACTCTGTGTGATCTCAAATGTTCATTGATGTAGAATCTGACAATTAGGTAACTAATATCTAATTACTGTATATCTTTGAGCCTCACTTTAAAATTCAGTGATGCCTATTTAAAGGTTGATTTTGTTGAAAATGACAGTTTGATTGTAAGTAAAAAATAAATATTATCTATTACTATTCTAATCCTACCTGCCCTATGCATTACCCAGCACAATGTCCTGCTCACAGAAAATATACAAGAAATACTCATTTGAACTATAGATTAATTTCCTAATCTTCCAAGTGTATGTAATAATTTCTACTGCATCAGACAATATTTATGCTTTTATGAAATTGGATATTATATATAAAGTCATTTTGAGAAATAAAGTGAAATATTTTATATATGTTAATATTCAGATTAACGTTGCCATATGCCCATTACTATGCTCATTTTGGGATTCAGTGATGAACTTTTATATCTCTACCTTAGAATAAAAATAAATTTCTTTTTCAAATTTATCCTATAGAAATTTTCTTTACCCTGTTGCTTTTGACTACTTCCATATTGAAACTCATATACCTTGAACTCTTACTGCATTTTTCCCTTAGTTTAAATTTTTGATTCTCTGTTTTTAATCTGGGATAAGAGTGGGAGCATGTCACAATCACATGGGAGTTTTTTCACACTAATGTCCTTCATAAATTTCTGTAATGTTTCCTAGGAGTACTAACCAATGCCTCGTTCCTAAGATATTGCTTAAAGGTGTGCTTCTTTTAGTTATTTTGGAATTAAAAAAAGAGTTGAGGTCTTTTGTCTAGAACTATCCTTGTTTTATGATTAGGGTGAATTTTTCTGTCTTTTCCATGTATTCTATACTCCCATTATTAATTGCTATTGTAGAAAATCTATTTATCTTCTGACAGTATCTTCAAAAGAGTTTCATAAATCATGTGAAAGTGTTTTCTCCTAAACATAAATTTTATGTTTCATAATATGAAAAGAAATGTATTTTATCCTAAATTTACAAGAAAGGGAAAAGAAACACATTTAAAATTTTTATAAGCTCGTACTCACTAGCTTCACCAAGACCTGCAACCTTCATATTATATACTTGTCTTTTTTAAACTTAAGACCCCAAATTAATTCATCATCATTCCTGAAACATTCCCTGATCCCAAATAAACAGAAAAAGCACATGACAACCTACGAAACTCATGTAAAGGATATCTATACATTTTTTTTTTTTTTAGTAACTTTGCCATTAAATTTCTGTTGAGCTTGTGGCAAAATTTCAAAAATAATTCTCAACTCTTTTTGTGTTATTGATTATGCTCTCTTGTATGTGTCTTTCACTGTGGCTAGATGAGGAAAATCAGTGTTAAAGTCACAAATTACAAGAAATTGAGAACATGAAATAGGAACAAAACTACATTTTCTTTATGATTAAAACTTAGCAGTCTATTTAAATCACATATAGTTATAAAGAGTATGAATTTGCTCTTCACATTGTAAACAAATATTTGGAATGGTTAAGTTAAAAGTTTAGGTATATATCATTCTCATTAAGAGTATTATTAATATGTATATATAAAATGAAAATTTTCTTTTCGTGTATGACCTATGTCATTGGTTCTTAGGTTTATTTTGTACCTGTTTTATATGCTGAGTTAAGTTTCTTGTTCTTCATTTTTGAACTGCTACTGATTGCAAATCCCTGTCCCCAAATGAATATAATGACCATTTTGTGTCCCTTTATCTCCAAAATATTCCCACTTGGTCCCATATTTTATCAGCGTTCACAATTTCCTTAAAATATCTCCTAAATGAACCACAGAGGATTCTCCCCTAAATGTTAGGATCACAGTTTGGGAACCATTACTCTATGTGACTGATTTCTCCCCAAACAAACACTTTGATCATTTAAAAGTGATGGCCCTTGCCGAGAACACTAATGAGCTAACTCTGCCTTGTGGTGTGTACACAATGGAGGATAAAAAATGGGCTCAAAATTAGACTCTTTCTTTATTCATCCAAGGGGAGCATTAGTAAGAGAGTTATTTTTTAAAAATTAATACCATTTTGGCAGCTTTCCTTGAATTGAAAAGGAAAAGGTTTTAAGTAGGTGACTAGTGAAGGGACTTTGTCTTTTTCTTTGTATGCGTCTGTAAAAATTCCAAGCCTGAAAAGCTTTCCATGGACATCACTGAATCAGGGAACTAATGGCACCTCACCCACTAATAACAACGAAGAGTTTATTTCCCAGCCACTTCTATTTACTGTCCAGAAAGATAAACATCTGCTTAAATAACAGCATGAATGCTTATTTGGTGCTAAATGTAAATGCGAACACTTCACTCCTTGACTATTTGCTTGGAAAGCTCATTTGTCTGTGTAAAATGCCTTCACCAGACAAGAGGAAGCAAGCCCAGAGCGAATATGAGGGCTTCTCCTTTGACCCTGACTGCTTAACTGCTCTTAGTAGGTGCATTGAGAAGTGAGTTAGCAATCTTAGAATTCCTAAGAATGAAGAGCTCAGAATACAGGAGTTCTTTTGACATTAATAGCTATATTTATTGAGCATTTAGGTGCTTTTGCATATCGAGTACTTTTATAAGCACTTTAGTAGTATTAACATTTTTAATCATTTTATAACTGCAAAATAAGATATCGTATTCTCTGTTTTGTAGATAAGGAAACTACGATACATAAATGTTAAGTCACTTGCCTTAAATCATGCAGCTGAATGACTAATACAGAGTGTGAATCAAGTAGTTGCTATCATTATTTTGTAAAATATACTTTCTCTTTAGTTATAATTCTTTTTGTATTCAACTTGTATTCAGACATGATGGAAAATGGTTGTTTTTTTTTTTTTTTTCACAATTTAGGTTGATTGCAGAGAGTTCGAGATGGGCATTTGTTTAATTAGATATGAGAATTGCTTATTCTCTTATTCTCTCAAGATTTTTTGAAGAACATTGTATTTTTTAAAAGCTATGTTGCACTTTGTTTGTAATCACTACTTATTTTCATTAAATGACTAGTTACAAATTAGTCTAGGAAACTTTCTTTTTAAATTGCGATTAGCTAGAATATAATGCTGTATATGATTCATAGATATAGGGCCACATGTTTGCAGAAGTATGTTACCCACCACCAAAGCAGCCCTAATCCTCCCCTGCCTATTTACTCGTTGACCTCACTACTTAAAATCATAGCCCTTAGCTTTAGTTTTGTTATTGTAGTTCTACATTAGCCTTCATATTTTTTAATGCTGTGCATATACTGATTTTTCCTAATTTATTTTAGGCAGTATGTGTTGACTTTTGTGTCATGTTAATATAACATACCTTTTTCCTCCCTTCAGTTTGCCATTTTATTTTTGTTTCAGTTACTAGTGGGCATTGTTGTGGTTTTATTCAACTTTTTGAAGTTGTTTGTCTTAATTTACTTAAATTCCATCATACCTATAATGTACTTTTTCCAAAGCAAATCTGTCAACAAAAGGCTGTCTTTTTCTCAAAAACTGAACCAATGAATAACGTATGGCTTCTTTAAAAAAAAAAAAAAAATGTAGTCATTCCTCTCCATCTTCTTGCTTCAATTTGGACCAAAGACGATTGACCACACTCACATCTGTGAATGTTTGACTTCTCTTTGCCATATTTTCTGTCTCTAAACCTTATTTCTAATGCCTTCTATTTCTTGGGCAAACCTTTCATTTTGCAAACACTCCATCAATAGTTTCCAAATAAGGTAATGGAAACATGCTTTGTGTCTTTTATATACAGAGATGTCTATATTAAGTTCTGTCTTTTGATTGAAATTTAATAGGTGACATAATTATAGATTGACAATCTTTTCTGCTTAAATAATATTGAAAAACTTTTTGTAGCCTTTGTTCAGTTTTAAAAAAGTCCAATACATTTCTGTATGTCATCTTTTTATGTGTGTTCTCTCTCTTACTCTCTCACTTTTGGACTTTTATTCAGAAAATTCATATCATAAAATTGTGGGGGGTTTTTGATTTTAGTTTAAAATGTCTTCCTGTGTAGTTACATTTTTTTTTCATTTTGAATTTCCTATAAAGCAAATGTTGAACTGTTTTGTTATTCTTTTTCTATGATTAATCTCTCTTTTATTTCTACTATTTCCTGACATTTATCATTCTTATCTTCCAAAAACTTATGGTGATTTATTTATATTTTTAAATGCCAAATATCTTATTATTATTCCTATGCTTATGAATACTCGTTTAAATTCTCTTGATATATTTACCAATAGTATTTTTATGTTTTCATCTTCTTTTATTTTTGTTTACTTTGACTTCCCTTTTATGATTCACTGTTTCGATATTCCTGTTACTTCTTTTTTAAGTTTCCCCCAAAAGTAGCTTCAATAAAGTAGGGCTTATTTTATATCATTATTACATCTATATTGTTATGGAGGTTATTAAGTATTAAATATTACATTATACATGTTAATTCATTGTAATATTTAATAAACCCTATATGCATATTCATATTTTTAAAAGAGGCACTGAAATGTTGCATGGACACACTCTCATGTTTAGACTTGGAATGCTGGATTTCCTTATTGACAGACCTTCCTGAAGAGTATGATGAAGCTGATTTTTCATTGAAAATGTCCAAGTTTCAGTATCTGAAGGAATTTGGAACCATTCAGTCTTAAAGAGAAGATTCCACAACTCTTTGAGACAAAGTGATCAATTTTTGTCTCTTGCATTTTTGGGAAGTGGAATGATAATGGAGGCTTAGGGTGCCATTGCTTAGTAGACATACTCCCTGAGTCCATGGTTCCATACTCCTCTCTTCCCTCTGCATGTCAGGAAATCCGTATCAAGATTCAGAAAGCTGCCTGGTGTAATCTGGGAGGAGTCACTTGGCTATGTGTGTGGAGTGAGTGAACTATGTGAATGATGGCTGTTTTAGGCCTTTTTGACATTGTCTTTCATAGTACATACTGCTACTAAGTGATGAGTTTCTTAGAGGTTCTATAGGAATGGGTGGACTGATGAATACATTTGTCATAAATACCCCATCTTCTACTAGAGACACTGAGGTTGAAGCTTCTTTCATTTTACAAAGTAATGACAATGCTTTTTAAATTTTTTATCTTCCAAAATATTTCTGAACTATTTCACATACTTTTGCTTACATTATTATTCTCCACACATATTGTTTTATTCTTTTACTCTGACTTTAGTGACATTTAGTAGACAGGAAAGATTAAGGTATGTGGTCAACCTACCACTTTCAACTAGAAACCCATTCTAGCATCTTTACTTCATCCGGTATAATATCTTGAGCAGATATATAATTAACAGTGATTTTCCTTTTCCACGACTCACCTAATAATAATTTATAGCACTATTTTTAGTGAACATAGTAGTAAAAATATTCATCTTTAGTTTACTCAGCTTCCTGATTTCCAAAGCATTGTTACTGTTTTTCACATTAGATAATTTAAAAGTGATTATAAAGATTTGTTGGCTGAAATATGATGTAAATAGGAAATAAGTAGTTAGGTGTAAAGTTGAATGAAAGTGTAATTAATGTAATTACAATTATATTTGATTTCCAAACAGATCAATATGCTGGTCAGACAACGAGTATTTGTTGAATGTTCACATTGAGAGGCCATAGGATCTACATTTAAAAGATTTGGATTTTAGTATATGTTATAAATATGTTGACTGAATGTTGAATAAACATATACTAGCACATATTTAACCACTTAATAAAAGAACTGCTGGAGGAGGAATGATACAGTTGGTATAGGGAAGAGTATAATAATGAAGTCTTACCACATGATTGAAGCTTTATGTGTATTTCTTGTAACTATGCAGTTCTATAAAGATTAAGTACTATACTATGCTATATAGTACAAGTGAAGAAATAGAGGCACTGAGAGACTGAATAATTTACCGAGAGGTTAAGTGATAATATAACATACATTTGTCCAAAGTAATAACCTACAAAATTGTGCAATGACATTTACAAACAGAAATATGTCTACCTTTAACTATATCTCTATATATTTTCCTCAGTTTTTCTCTCGAGAAAAGAAGACTAATCCCCAAGCATAAAACATACTACTAAGATCAGAGAATTATTATCCAACTAATATGAATATTTTAAGTATAGATTAATGGAGGGAGTCATTTTCAAAATTCAATTTTATTTCATAGATAGATGTAGACTCTACTATGAGAAATTATTCAAGTACATCCAGAAAAGACTACTGACTTGGTCCATATTTTGGAAAGATGAATATGTTTTTAGCAAGATTTCTTAAGGCAAGCCATTGTAGATTGTTAAAAATCTTGAATTACATGAAAAGTAGTTCATATGTATAAATGTGCAATATATAGTTTGAAATGACCATTCCCACAGTATCTTCAGTGATCTATGCTAAATTCTGTGGACTTTAAGATGAATAAAACATGGTCTTTATTCTCTCTGGCAGGGCATATACTTGTCATCATTTTCAATAAACTGTGTGTGAGTCTTTCTTATATACTCAAAGTGTAAGTTATGAGGGGAATTATTTGCTCTGTAAATTCTGATAGTTACCACATAGTAATTAGATTGACAGGTTTTGGGTGACTATTCTTTGTCTATTTGCACTAGAAATTCCCCTGTTAATTACAAATTATGTCTCACATAAATACTTTTCAAATTAAACCAATATACCGCTTCTTTGATTAATTCTCTTTTTACATCTAAGCAAGGATAGTAACTTGTGGGTCAATAAGGAAAACAGGATGAGGGATCTGTCTTTATGAAAATGTGCTGTCTTTGATAATTTTTTGATAGAAAATATAGCAGATTTTCTCTTATAAACCGTATGTTCTTGCATTTCTGATATCTGCAATCAGAAACTTGCCAGAAACATTCCCAATCAAAAGCCAAACTAATCCATGAAGGTGTCCAAAGAAGTCTGTTCTGATTACTGAAGATGTTGAAGTAGCCTTGACTTCAAATGGTAGATATTTCCACACTTTAGTGGTATATGACAGCTCTATTCATTCCACAATGTCAAATTCTTTGGTTTTGGCCACTGGGTATTTGTGCATTTCTGGCTATGGAAGCAGAGAAGCCTAATTTGATTCTGAAGCCAAAAGTTTTAAGGCCCTATTCTTTTGGAACATGGACTGGAGGATTTTGGCACTGTATAAAGACTAGGACAGAGCAAGTAGTCACACATAACTAACTGACTCAACTGAGCATATTCAGGGAGAAAGTTCATGCCTACACATTAGATAACCATTCTCCAAGGCAGACTGACAACACCCTGAATTCAATCACCCTTAAATAAACACACAAGGAAAACATGGCTTTAACATACCTTCCAGCTCTGCTCTCCAATGCTGCCTGATTGGTTTGAGTGCCATAGGCCAGGCTGCAGATGCTGCCATTACTGTTCTTCTTACTTATGTCTGTCTGCTGTCTGCTAACAAGCATTCATATGCTTTGGATCATTAAAGTCACAACCTCCTATGCCAATCTATCCCTCTCCATGGGTTTGCTGAACATTGGAAAGAGAGATGCTATTTCTATTTCTTTTTCTTTCCATTAGGACCTCCAGTCAGGGTTATTTCTGAGGTCTGAATATCATAGCTTGCTCTCTTTCCTCCATTGAGCTAATAAATTGTGTTCCCATTAAGCTTGTTGTTTTAGTCTGATTTATTTTGTTTGCTCTTCTATGCCTTTTCAATGCAAGACAAGCAATTTGTGCTGGCGCTGCAGCAGACAAAAAGTGCTGTAACTTAAGCTATTTCCTGGTGCCATTGAATCTATAAGAGGTCTGCTTTACTTACAGCCATGGTAAATTTCTTTTGACGGACTCCAGGTGGTCAGGAATTTTATAATCCAACCCATTTCAGTGTTAGAAATTGTCATTTGGGGTTCTATGGGTTCTTCCTTTTTGTCTTGTCATTGGTAGCAGGATAGGCGGGCACATTTGTACCCCTACATGGACAAGACCTCATGTGTCCACAGATAAAAACAGAGATGAAGAAACACAAGTGTTTCTCTCAGAGAAGTCACAGAGAACAGATATTGTTCAGAGAGAGAAAGAAAAAATTTTGTCACTTGTAGTATTATGCAGGCTGCCCATCTAAACCCATCATTGCCTGGCATCTACACACTAAGGGCAAGGATCCAGCCAACTTGTGAGTGGGCACCATGCCATTTGAGCAGATGGGCAGAGAAGTCGGCAGCCAGTAGACCATGTATGTGCATCAACGGTGGGTGTTGAGGGCATGATTCCCAGAGGAGAATGTCCTAACAGCTGTCTGGCCTGAGCCAACATACTTACAACCAAGGAAAAGTGCCATCCTTCAATCCTGCTGAGTTGGATTAACCTTCAGAACTAAATCTGTGTTTTTAGCAGCAGAAGGTGAGCTTGGGGTCTCTGAAAACTTCAAAGAAAAACTGAAGAAAAGAAAGAAACAATAAAGATACAATTATTAATATTAGGAAAAAATGGCAAGTGCATGCATGTGCATATTTTTAAAATTTGACCAATGATGGGTTTATTCTTGAAGGATGATATAGTCATTAAAAGCTATGTCTTCTACCAAGCTTTTTGAAGTAAACTTTCCACACAAAACATTTTCAATGAATTAGTTAACACATATCCTCCTTTGCATTAAGAAATAATGATGCAGGTGAGAAGGTGTTAGTAGATTATAGAACTCTGAATGAGGTAAATATCTTTATCAAACTTTACATATAATGGACCAAAGTTGATATCATGGTTAATAGTTTTCTTGAAAAAAAGAGAGAATTTCTTCTTTAGTGATTGACTATATACCTGAAGATGTAAACTGTTATTTCAATTTAAACCCATCTGGGCAATGAAAGAGACTTTATATTTGAGACTAAATATAAAACCCAATTCTAATTTACTGAGAATATCTAGTCAAGCATGGTGAATTTAGATATAGGTTGTTTCTGTCTAACACAGCCAAATGGATTTGACAATGATTTGTTTCATTGGCTAAAAATATAAATAGGCCATTTTAATCTTTTAGCTCCTCAATTGGAGCTGGTTTTATTTTTTGCTTTTTTTTATTTTTAGTTTATTGAGAGATTTTTTTCTTGGTTTTGTTTTCTGCTATCTTAAATCTTTTTCATTTAAAAGATAACATGAATTTCAATTGTGTAGAAAATGTTAATTTGGCTCATGTATTCTAGATACTGATCTATATTTTCTTGTCCTACTCTCTAAACTATTTCATTTTGTTTATACCAACAGAGTAAATATCTGTGTTATGAGGAATTAAATAAATGGATAAGATGTTTCATCTACTAATAGCAGTAACTAGTTATGACTGTAAGAAATTATATAATGCCTTAAATATAATACCATTGATGTATTATGAGAGGGTCCAATATGGTACCACTCCCGAGTGGATAATCTTCACTACTTCGCTCCCCAGAGGATCATCTAGGTTAACCCATGAAATGCAGTACATGGAGTATCCTGTAACTTGGGGCAAAAGTGGGGTGCCTATGCCACATTGCATACCAGGAAGACTGCACGAAAAGGGACACAGGGAAGTTTCATACTTCATTGAATATGAGGTTGGTGGAGAGAAATGCCTGAAAGCTATGGACGTTGCAGTGCACTCTGCATCACTATCACTAACCAGCCACTCAGTCAGCAGCCCTGAGGAGGAAAGGGCTGAACAGTGCAGAGGTACATGCTCTTGATTGAGTAAAATATATATGGGAGAGTGGGATGCTTCCAGAAAGTGTGGATCTCCAGTGAAATAAACAAGGACAGTACACTGGGTTGTGTATACCTTCTCCTACTCCTCTGGACTCTTATTGACTTTATGAAATTCACTGAGAATGTAGAAAGGCAACAGATTCTTGGGTCTGGAATCCCAGAGGGGCAGGCTGTTTGTGGCACCACAAGAGCCAGACACCACAATAGCACTTAACTATGTCACTTGAGCCCTACAGACCCCTTCTAAATCCCTGATTTGAGACCAGCAGATCTCTAGGCATGCAGAAGTCCAGAAAGGAAAAACATCTACAATCCTATAAAACCATGACACAACCTGCTAGAAAGGTAAAAGTAGTTTCAATCTTGAAGTTACCACTACACTACAAATTTAAAAATAATAGTGAAATACATACCAAAACAGGCAGACTAAAAACAAAACAAATTGCAACTTGATGACATATTAAGAAAATATGTCATCACAAGGAGAAAACAACTTTCCAGAATCCAACCACAAAGATGAAAGATATTATCCTATCATATAGAGAGTTCAAAATTGCCTTCATAAAGAAATTGAAAGAAGTAGAAGTAAAATGGAGAAATGTAAGTCAAAGTGCTAACAATAGAACTCTGAAAAACTAATCAGAGCTGAATGAAATCCAGAAAAATAAATGAATGTCATGAGAAATATAATTAATGAACAGAAAATAGAAGCTGATGTTTTAAATTAATGAATAGAGTTGCATAATGTAAAAAGATCAATAGAGGAGATCAAAAATTCTATAGAAACTTTGGGAAGCACAATAGACAAAGTATAGTATCAAATAAGTCACCTTGAAGATAGTAATACACAAAAGGCCAAAGAAGAAAAAAATTGTAGAAGAAAGAGAAATAAAAAGGCAAAAAAATTTAGTATTTTGAGAACTACCCTGTTCCATTAGGAAAGACTAAAAAAGGATAATGGGCATTAAAGAAGGGAACAGAAAGAAGGAAACAGAGAACTTATTCAAGGAAATAATGAAGGAAAATATCTCAAATTTGGGATATGAAGGTAAAAGAAAACCTGGTTTTCTAAATACTGTGAGACATACAAGACACATAGTCATGAAATTGCCAAGAGATTTTTAAAGGAACTTTGATCAAGCTTACATCAGACTTGTCTGAGGAAACACCACAGGCAAGAAGAGAATGGATGATATATTCAAAGCACTTAAAGCAAAAAATTGCCAGACCAAAATACTATACCCTATATCCTGCAAGATTTTCTTTTAGATATGAGGAAAAATAAAGGGCTTTCTAGAAAATAAAGACAAAAAGAAGTGGAAGGAGATTGCTAATACTTTAATAGATCACTTTTATAAGAAATATTAAAAGATTCTCTCCTTTCTACTTCAGAGAACTAAATCCACAACAAACTGAGCAAGGATAAGGATGGAATTAGAAAACTAGTAGAATTGACAAAATGAGAGTAGCAAATCCTCATATATCAATAATCACCCTAAAGTGTGGTGAATTCAGCAATCAAAACATACAGAGTGACTTCTTGGATCAGAAAACAAAACCCAACTTCCTGCTGTCTCTAGGAGACACATCAAGTTCCAGAATAAACAGACTCAAAGTAAATAGTTTGGAAATAATCCTACAAACAAATGGGGGTGCAAAATAAAAACAGGCACAATCATACATATGTCAGATAATATAGACTTCCAGATAAGAAAGGGGACAATAAAAAGAGATGGACACTATATAATGATTAAGGGATAATTAGGAAGACATAATATTCATCGATATATATGTACCAAATAAAGAAGAAACAAAACATGTAAGACAACTATAATAAACCCCCAAGCAGACACAGGCAACTAACAATAGTGATGGGAGACTCCAACACTCCTCTTTTACCAAAGGAAAGATTAAAGAAACAGAAAATCATAAGGAAACAAAAGCCTTAAAGGAGAAATTAGAACATATTGACTTAATAGACATTTATAGATCATTGCCTACCCCCCCAAAAAAGTGAATAAATGTTCTTCTCAAGTGCACATAGAACATTCTCCAGGATAGGCTATATGTTAATTCAAAAAAGAAGTGTCATAAATTCTTGAAAATTAAAATAATATCATATATCTTTTCTGATCACAGTGGTATCAAACTAGAAATCAACCACAAAAGAAAAGCTAAAAAGCCCTCTAATATGTAGAGACTAAGCAAAATACTACTGAATAATTATTGGATTAGTGAAGAAATTAAAAAGTACCTGGAGACAAATGAAAATGAGACACAACCTACCCGAAACTATTAGTAAAAGCAGTGCTAAGAGGAAAATATATAGCAAACATCAGCCCATGTCAGAAACAAAAAAATGTTCCAAAAACACTCCAACCATACACCTTAAATACAAAAAGAAGAAACAATGACAGTAGAAAGAAGAAAATAATAACAATTAGAGTAGAAATAAATGAAATATAAATCAAAACAGACCAAATTATATATATAATATGCACACATATATGTATACATACATGTATACACACACATAATGGAACAGTACTCAGCTGTAAAATAAGAGGACTGTTGCCATTTACAAAACCATGGATGTTATTAAAGGCAGAAGTGCTAAACAAAATATGTCAGAAGGAGAAAGACAGATACTGGAATGGTTTTACTTATTAGTAGAATATATAGAAATGAAGTTTTAGACAAAGCTATACCTTAGAAATATCACTGTAGAATAGAGAGTATATAATGGGGAGGGGAAGAATGGAGAGTAAAGTATGGGAAGGGCCAATGAACTAGGATAGAGGGCTATTGCATACCTTGGTTGTGGCTGTGAAATGTTAACATACACTTGCAGAAGTGTGATCCTATACCTCTGAATCATATACAGTGTTGCGAAGCAGTGTTATCTCAATAAAAATGTTAAATTAACAAAAGTATGCATAGTATTAAAAACGGAATAACATGTTTTTCTATTCTGGCCATTAATTTCTCATCATAAGTTTCTCATTAAACCAGTTGAGAAATTCATAGCAAATATCAATAAACAAAGAAAAAACAAGGTAAACTAAACTTAAGTCTATATAAAATTACAGTTAGCATAGGACAAATGTAGAAAATTGCATTACCCAGGTCTCTCTGTGGTTTTGGTTCTGGTAGTTTTCATCTTAAGAGTATGTTTGAAGGCTAAAATTGTGATGTATCCAAATTCCATATGAATAATACATCTCAGTCTGAGAAAATCCTTGGAGAGGAACATTCTACTGAAACATGCAAAAAGAAATGAGAAAACTAAAGGAAATGGAATTTAGTAATAAACAAGGAAATGTATACACTAAATATACAGTAATGAGTTCCTTAATGATGGGAATACATTTGTTAGTCTATTTGTCATGTATCATCAAATGTATTTACCCAAACCTAGATGGTATAGTCTACTACATGCCTAGGCTCTATACCTAGGTCTCAACCACAGTCCTTTGTTGACCAAATCTTTGTAAGGTGGTTCATAACTGTAATTAACTTATTTAAATTGGAAGATGTGAGGCAGATCGATTTTCTTCTTGGAGGAACACCTGTGATTGGAACTAAATAAAACAAGGGCAAATATTAAAGAGTTATAATCTCTTCCATGAGTGCTTCCCTTTGACCATCTGGGAGATAGGAAACTATGGTGAACATGAAGTTAATTCAACTATATTTACCCAAGGTTTGAAAGTGAGCATGGGCGGTAACCCAGATGGTAACCAAAAAATATTCGACAAACAAAAAAATGCTGATAAACTTTAATGTGTCATTTTACTATTCTTTAATTTTCTGAAGGAGATAAAAGAGATAGATTGTATTTATGACTGACAATATATAACTTAAAAAGGCTTGGGGGAGAGCCAAAGACAAAAAGGGGATATTTGTTTATGATGCCCACTATGGTAATTGAATGTCATTTTGGGAACATGGAGGAGGAGAATACAAATATCAGCACAAACATAATTGGGGTACATTAATAAGTGTAAAACAGAGTAAATTGTTTTTTTTTCCTATAGTTTACATCATTATCTCCCATTAGGACAATGAAAGATACATTTAGTTAGAAGTTGAATAGTTATGAGACATGAATGTATTTTAGATGTCTTTATAAGCAGGTAAAATTAGAACATTAAATGCATAAGGTTATATACTCATATATCTTTATTTTATTTTTCCTCTTCAAAAGCAGTTACCTACCACATACACATGATTAAAAAATATACAGCCATCACTTAAGTTACTGTTTATGATTTCTAAATAACAAACTATGAGTGCAGAGATTGACTACATCGCCACATTAAAAAAAAAAAGCTTCACTAATTTTCCTTAATCGCTGATTATAATAGATTTAAGAAAAAGAATGTGGCAAAACAAATGAATGTTTCAACTTAAGAATTGGTATATACCAAAAAATCTTCAGAGAAAGCATGAAGATAAAAACTAAAGTTAACCACAGATTTATTTCTGTTTTTCATCCAAGTATCCAGGGAGGTTGCTAATGGGAATATGCCTCAGAAAATGTACATGTCTGTGAAAATGTTGGAACAAACTAATGCTTTTATTCAAGTGATTTTATTTCAATTCTAGGCCACAAGATATAAACTTTCATCAAAAATGGTAATCTATTTAAAATCAGAGCTATGTGGAATGTTTCATGTTTATGTATAACTTTCATAGTAGACTCTCCTACACAAGGAAAATAATATGCCCAAATTCTGTTATTTTTACAGCTTATAATATATCAAGTCCTAGTCTTTCTCATCAGTTTCATATTTTTAAATAGATAAAAATGAAAACTGAATGGAAGAAAAATGAAGACACTTTGACTTTTAAAATTCCTCTTTTTGGAGGAAAAGATAATCTGAAAAAGTTAATGATGCATATTCAAAGAACAAAGAGGAATTTTAGGGAAAATATGCTTTGCACATCCTGAGTCCTATACTTTTCCACTTTGCTTTTTATAATTAGACAGCTAAAGAACCTGGGGTCAGGCAGAGAAGGAATGGAAACAAGAAGAATGGAGGTGGTAATAAAGACAGGGAGATACATAGATTTGATCAAAAATCTATGATACATTAATATTAGATTTAAAAAGTCAAAGGGCATATGTATTTCAAGTTTTTTCAATGATAGCTACAAATCATTCCTATCTACTAACCATCATGATTCAATAGGAAGGTGGCATTGCTGTATAAAAGATGAGATTTTATTTTTTTCCTCCCCAATGGAAGGGTTGCCTTTATTTCATGTATTTATTATAAAGCTCAGTTGCTTAAGATGTAGAATACTGTGATAGTAAAACAGTTAAAGACATAACCATGTCACTTAGAAAGTGTTACATAACATTCTTAATAGGTCAGAGAAACTTGAATTGTCGAGGCCTGTTTTGCTAAAATATTGGAAGTAAATTGAGAAGTAGCAATTCATAAAATTTTCCAATAGGAATTACAAGCAATATTGGTATCATTTAAAATAATCAGGCTGTGAACACTTAAATATGTGGTGTATATATATATATATATATACATATACATATATATCCACTTATGTTTAGAGGGAGGATCTGTATACTATTTCAGAACATTTGGAAAGAAAAAAGAAAGCAGACACATAAAAACCATATTTGAAAGCTTCCTCAAAATAAATGTTTCTGTAATTCACAAAGAATATAATGTATTTAAATTATATCAGTTACTGCTAATATTATTGTGGTTCAGACTTTCCAAATGTAAATATTAATTAATAATTCCTGCAAAAGTAAAAAGGATCTAACATCAAACAACAGAGCCATTGCTGCCAGAATTATGAACCTTATCCAGGAATAATTTGGAGAATAAGAAGTAGGTATTTGATATCAGATGTATTAAAGGTTCTGAAAATATTGAGAAAAAATTAGAATTGTTCAAATTGAACTACTCTTTGCAATGCTAAATTAAAAATATTTAATATGCCAAGTATATTTTGAATGAACAAGTACATTCTGAGCACCTTTTCTTAGAATTTACTGGTCTATGAGTATACAAAACATGAAATGTTTACTGAGTAAAATTAATGGTGTATGAGGACATCTAACATTTTAAGTGAGATTATTTCTCAAGAAGATATCCCATAATAATGAAAAATATTATAAAAATAATACTAAAAACTAATATTAGTTATGTACATGCTGTAAGATTTTTTTAGGTAGTAATGTAATTTTATTTATTGTGAAATACTTTTTTCTTACATTATTGTTAATTTTTTGACAGTATATAATTTCTCTCTTCAGGTGTGATCACCAGAGTTCTCCCAACAAAGCACCCTAATCCATTACCATAGATCCTTGTGCTTTTCCTATTGCGCTGTTTTTATTTTACCCCTCCCATCCTGACTGCCGAAGATCTATGATCAGATTTCAGAATTTGTCTTTGACCCTTTCTTTGGCTTCTCTATATTCCACATGTAACATAATGCAATTTTTTTTCCTTCTGATTTATTTTGTTTAGTGTAATCCCTTCCAGCCCCATCCATGTTCGTTAAAATGGCATGAGTTTATCTTTTTGAATGCTGAGTAGTAGTCCATTGTGTATGTAGACCACATCTTGACCCATTCCCCTGTTTGGGGGCATTGAGGTTGTTTCCATATCTTAACTGTTGTAAATAGTGTTGCATTAAACATAGGAGTGAGTTTTCCTGTTGAATTAGTGTTTTTGTGTTCTTTGGGTAGATTCCTAGGAGTGGATGGAATAGCTGGGTCTGTGGCAGACCCATTGTTTTAAGGAACCGCCACACACTTTTCTTAGTGACTGGGTCAGTTACATACCCTGCAGATGTGTAAGAGTTTTTTTTTTCTGCAAGTGCTTATTGTTTCTGTTATTTTGGTTTTTTGTTTTGTTTTTAATATGGTCCATTCTCATAGGTGTAAGATGGTATCTCATTTTGGTTTTGATTTTCACTTCCCTGATAATAAATAGAAATGAAATGTATTTCACATACCTGCTGACAAATTGCCTATCTTTGGAGAGTGTCTGTTTAGCTTTTCTGCCCATTATTTGATTGGGTTCTTTGTTTTGTTTTTGTTGAGTTGAGTGAGTTCTTTATAGACCTTCGACATCAGTCTTTTATCAGATGTATTGTATGCAAGTATTTTCTCCCATTCATTAGCATGTCTCTTCATTTTGGTTACTGTCTCTTTTGCTGTACAAAAAGTTTTTTAGTTTGATGTAATCCTAGCTGTTTATATTCTCTTTTGTTTTCCATGCTTCTGGAGATGAGATCTCAAAGTATTTCTGAAGTTTATATCATGTGGTATTTTACCTGTTCTGTATATTTTGTGGTTTAAGGTATAACATCTAAGTTCTTTATCCACTTTGAATTAATTTTTGTATATGGTATGATATGATAGTCTAATTTCTTTCTTTTGCATTTGGCAGTCCTGTTTTCCCTTGGCATTTGTTGAGGAGACTTTCCTTGTCCAGTGTATATTCTTTGTTCCTTTGTCATAGAATAGTTAACCATATATATATATACACTTTTTTTTTCTGGAATTTCAATTCCATTGGTCTGTGTTTCTGTTTAATGGCTTAGACTAGTCTTTTTTCCCTTTAAACATTTTGATTAAACTCAAATTTGCTTTTTAATTTCAATTAAATGTATCATACAAAGATGACTTTTGAAATATCCTAACTTTCCTTAATACCCATGCAATATAACCGAACTGAATTTTGAATCCAGGATTCCCTAAATCATAAGTCTGAGTCAGCACAATCTGATTTGGCATAAAAAAATATTTCCGTGCCTAATACTTTACTGAGAAGAGCATTAAAACAAAAGACAAGTGATGCAAGTCCTCTTTTTCCTATATTTTCATAATTCAGTTGGAAATGATAAATTGACTAGCTTATTGATTTTAGAAATGATCAGCAATTTTACTTTTTCTAAAGGAATATTAAGATGATTCATAACAGATTTGAAATCTGATTTTTCTCTCCTTATGTAAACATACACATATTTGTAAGTTTGACTTTTCAAATTTCTACTTTGAAAATATTGCTTTACATAAACAAGGGTTATAATCTCTGTAATTTTCCATGAATTTAGTTACTGCATATAATTTATATGGATAGAGAATCAATGAGTGCATTATTGGAGGACTTAGAGCTGGGTTAAAATATATGTACCTTTTACTGACTTTCAATTTTCAAAATCACATAAATGATGTCTGTGTTTCTACATTTATAAAAAGGGGTAACTACTAACCTCTAAGGATTGGGTAAGAATTAAATGTTTATATATATAAAACTCTTAGAACAGTGCCTGGTAAACAGTGTTAATTGCTAGTAAGTGTTAGACAATATTATTATATCACTTCTCCATTTGAACTCTTGTTTATATCTTGGAGCCAATTCCTATTTCTAGTCCAATTTCTTCCCATTAAAATTTGTTTCCCAAACTTCAGTTATTCACATACTATCCTTGTGGGTTTTTCCATATTTAATGCAACATATTGCTTATTTAATTATATATTTATAGGTTAACTTTTCACTAATTAACAGATATTATCTACAGGAACTTTCTGTGTTCTTTACAAGTATGAACTTGTTAAAAAAAAAAAAAAAAAGCCTGAAATAAAATGTAGTGAATTTTCCTGGTCTGTAACTGACTTTTCACCTCTGGGTGGTTCAGGGCCCAAATTCTTCCCTCTTTCATCTTCATCCTCCTATAGGTTTCCTTAGGTACTCCCAGGAGTACACAGTTTGGAAGGAACTATAGAACATGGAGGACAAGCACTGACTGAATGGATAACAACTTTGTTGTGGGAGCAGTTCTCATTGTTTTTACTCATATTCTATTGGTTTAAATGAATCACATAGTCTCCCTAACTACATGGCAGCCTGAGAAAAGTTTAGATGTGTGCCAAGGGAGAGAACAGAATTTCAGTGATGAACAAACATTCAGGCTCCACCAATGTCCTCCCTTCCCTTTCACATAATAGTTTTACACCTGGCATGCAGTGGTTAGAGATATATCCACCCCATTCCCAAAGGGGGCAACTTCCATTCAGTGACTCTATGTAGTTCCAGTTCTGGAGTTTCTGGTGATACATAGCTTCCTGATTAGACTTGGTTTGTTTACAGGGGAGTTAAGTGTTTCCAATTTGAAATACAAGCTATCTGCCTCTCTTTTCCCATCACATGTAATACACAATGCTAGAGTAAGGACTTAATAATGGAAAAACAAGCCAACTACAATCCCTCTTGTAAAAGAAAGAATGGTAAACAGTCAGTCATCACTGGTATAACGTCACCATTAAATCCTGCTAGAAAAGCCCTGTAAGAGTTCTGCCATGACAATGGAAACAGTTCCTGACTTTCTTGCTCCTTAGTCCTGTTAGAAATCCCATGTTCATTGTTCTCTAGGATTTCTGTTCCTGCTTTTGGCAGACTTTCCCTTCTCCTTATCCTCATAGACCACATCTGAAGTGGGCATTGAGGGACTGGCCTCTTTGGAGAATATACTGTGTTCATAATTCAGTTTTTGTGGAGCATATGTGGAGATCAAGGTTTGTGTGGAGTCATGAATTTTTAGCTGTCTTCTGGTTTTCTTTGGTAATTAAATTTCCTCAAATTTAGGAGGCACTGATTCTAATTGCTTTAGTCAGCTACATGTGCCAGTAACCAGAGCTAAGGGCACCCGAAGTTCTTTTCTAGACATAGTACTAAGGCCTATTTTGTTTAATTTTTCACCTGTCTCTTTCCATGTCTCTCTCTCCCTGTTTTCTGATCAGCCCTCCCCATCTCTCTGGGTCTTTCATATAAGATAATGGAAAATCTCAATTTATTGAAATAGCATTATTTATAAGAGCTTCAATTTATCAAATAATATGAAATTTAGTTATAAATTCCTTCTCTTTTTTTAATTTTATTATCGAGTTTGTCAATAATACTTCTTTAGGAGAAAGAATAATGAGACATTTAAAGAAATTTGCTCTAAAAACACTTGTTATCTGATTATTGTATACTTAAATACTTCTGAATAATAGTGAAAAATCAAAAGTTACTTTGGAAAATCTGAACTCAGGTTATATTATGTACATTTGTGTTTCGATATTAAATCTTTTGTTCCAGTTACTATTACAGTATTGCAAGTCACCTTAAGTACAGATAATTAAAGAAGTATTCTTTTATGCATGTGAAATCTGGTAAAACAAATTCAGACAAAGCCAAGTGGGTGGGAATAGCTTGTTTCTACTATATGTTTGAGAACTCTGGTGGAAAGACTATAAGACTGAGGTATACTCAATCATTGGGAGAGGGTATGATAAGTAGTTTTTTAATTCATAAGATTGGTGGTTGATACTGTTTGCAGACAGCTCAGCTAGTCTGTCAGACTGAAAACCTATGAAGCCTCTCACTGTGGTTATTTTGACTTGGCTGACTTGGACTTAATCACAATATGGTGAACATTTTTCAAATGTGAGGATTCTAAAAGAACAAGGGGGATGTACATGCCATATTTATGTTCTAATTCTCTTAAGTCATATGATGTCCTTTCTGGCATACATTTTGGTTGAAGCAAGTATGAGGGGATGTCCAAGTTCAAAAATGCAAGGATATAGACCTACCCCTTGATTGGAGGGGTGCTGAGATTACATAATAAGAAGACTATGTGAACTATGAGAGATTGTTGAAGTCTGCTAAATTTGAGTATACATTTTATTCGAATTCATCAGGGTCCAAAACAGCTCCTTCTCATTTTATTCCTATTTTATTCAACTTCTTGAATTATTCTTAATATGGTTATTTTAATTTTACTTTTTCAGATATCTCGGCATAGAAGGAATCATTCACAGCATGTTTTGAAAGATATCATCACTCCACTGGAACAATTGGTAAGTGATTATTTCATTCCAATGATATACTATAAATTCTCCCAAAACTCAACAAACTAGAAAGAACACATTAAATGATATTACATTTCTGTGGGTTAGGCAGTCAAACATAATACAAGAGTCCTCTAAATCAGAATCTCACGTTGCAATCAAGATTTAAGCTAGAAATGGAGTCATATATGAAGGTTTGACTGAAAAAGAGCTGCATGTTTGTTGGGTTCAGATTCTCCATTTCCAGACACTGTTCCCAGTTTGCCACATGGGCTTCTCCAACACAAATGCTTGCTCCTCAAAAGCATGCAAATTGAGAAGGTTAAAGATTCTTCTGTTAGACAGAATTTGAAATCACTTGCAACATAATCATTAAAGTGATATCCCTTCAAATTTGTTCAAATCTGACCAAATGGTGTCTTGGTCAGAGTAAGTTAAACTGAAGGAGAAGGGATTATATAAGGCCATACTAAGAGGAAGCAGGAATCACAGAGAGCCTACTGCAAATGTTGACTTTTTTAAATTGAAAACCCAATCCTTTATCAATAGATTCTAAATTTATATGCGCTTAGGGAGTTTTTTTTCCTCCAATTTTGTTTATGGTTCCAATAACTAGGAAGAATGCCTGAAGCATTGTAAATAACATGAATGAAGAAAATGGTAAAGATTTCTTAAAAAATAGTGATACGTGCTAATATTTCTTTCTGTTAATGACTCTCTTTTGGTAAGTACAATGCCAGTTTTCTCCTACTTCTCCCTCCTACTATATTTCATATTGCTCAACATGCTTCCAATCCCATTTACTTACAGGATAAAGTACTAGGATAACTTTATTCCTATTTAGCTCCTACTACTCTATGCCTATTTTCTTTGGGCTTTCTTATCTTCAACACAAAGATTGCTTCTTCTCTTGATTAAATTCTCTCATTTTCATTTGCTTTGTGTGTTCTAGATCACCAGTCCAGCTATTGCTGACTGACTCTGCTTTGCTTTGCAGCAAAATATCTTTAAAATATTGTCTACTTTTACTGTCCCTAATTTCTCCCCTCTCCCTTTATCTCTTGATTTTTTTCCATTTGCTCTTTTATCCCAACCATTCACCTACTATTCAGTCATTAGTTGCTTTCATGTTGTAAAGTACAATGTGAAAATCTCAATTATCTCCTTAATTTGAGAATTCAACCCAATTTATAACTTCTTTTTGAAATGTTTTGCTCACAAGCTATCAGTAACACCTTTTCAGTCAATTAAATCATCACCCTTTCTATCTCTTTTGGTGGTTTCTCCTCATTCTTAAAACTCAGTTCTTACCTTTTCTTCTTTCTCTCTCTAGTTATTCTCTAGGGCTTCTTATTTAGTATTATGACATTATATACCATGTCACCCTAATCCCTTCTAGATTTCTATCTCTAGTATGAGCAAATGTTCAAAACTTCTAGTACTATATATTGTGACATTTTCATAATATATACTAGCATAAATCTTAAGCGTCACACATCCTAAACTGATCCTGAATTTGCTCACTGACCTACTTGTCCCACTCCATTCCATCACACAGATGCTGACTCCATTTTCCCAGGTGCTTCAACCAAAATTTGTCGTCATTTTTTTGCTCCTTTGTTTCTATCATAAGATAAACTTAAAAGTAAAAAAACCTTGTTTGTTGTATCTTCAAAATACATCCAGAATCAGTTATCTTCTTACCATTTTATGTCACATCATTCTGTGCCTCAAATTCCTCACTGACATCTATTCTCTCCCACGTTAAACACTGCAAATGTCCAATATTCACCAGATCATACAGGTCCAAGTCATTGTTCTGTCCTCACCTCTCTATCCTTCTGACTCACTCTGCTTCAGCCAGCTGGCCTTATTATCCCACAGGGCCATCCACCTTCTCTTTCCTTGCCAGGTACAAAATAATTCATTAAGTTCCCAGAAATTTCTGAGGGTCCTTCACTTATTTTGCATCTCTGTTTAAATATCTTTTAAGATGTCTTTATTAATCTCCTTTAAAAACAAAACACAGGATCTATCACTTTCAAATATACTCTTCTCTTTCCTCGTTTTAATTATCTCCATATAATTTACTGCTATATGGTGTACTAAAAAATTTGTTTTCATTTGTTTGTAATTTCAATAGAACTATGTGTGAGTACATCTATATGTGAGTATATCTCTGATGTCCATAAGTCTATTCTGTGATTATAACAATTATTCAAACATGGTAAGAACTCAGTAAATACTTGTTAAATGAGTGTACAAATTAAAGAGTTAATGGCTTTTTTCTTTGCTTCCAAGTTTATGACACACAATTCTCACCTTGTATCTTTTCACACTTTATTTCATTCTATATTTTTAAGTTCTAGCTAGTCATTTGTTCTAGTATGTCTTCTTGTCATCTCAGAAGTGAGATCTCCCAATTAAATTCACCATCACTATCTTTCTAAACCAATTTTTTTTCCATGGGGTCTGTTATTAGCGAATGTTTATCTAAACTAAGATCACATTTAATTTGGATCTTTTATTTTTCCAATGAATCTTCATTTAAGTAACCATCCAGATAGTTTTTTCACAATGGCTATGGTGCCCATGCTTTTCTCCATGATCATATACACACCCTCAGCTAGACCTTCAAATGCTTCAGATCTCGTATCCCCATACTCACACCCATCATGGCCCTCCCTCTGATCATGTACAATGGCCTTCTTTAAATAGCCTTGTTTCTTATATCATTCGCCTTATAAACACTTTTAGTGACTTCCTCTTTTTTATAGCATCATGTCCATAGACTGATTTACTTAATTATCTATTTCCAAGCTCATACTCTTAAGGCGGGAATTGTAATCTGATTAAAGCTTGACTCTTACATGAAAGGAACTGAATTTTCTATAACAATTAGAGTTTCTTATCTCAGCATTCTTTTGTGTTGTTTACTCATTCTATGTGTAGATGGTAAATGATTTGAAGGCCAGGACTATGACTTTATTTTCTTTATTGTATCATATTTTCTTTTATATTGCTTTTGTTTTTAATGTTTGTTCAGGAAAGACATGTTCATCAATATATTTGATAAGTATTAAAATGTATTAAAATATTAATGACTGTGATATTAATAAATATGTGTTTTCTGTTCACAGTGAAAAACAGTTTTTCAATTTGAATAGATATAGCAAGATCTTCTTTCCAAAATTAGTTACTCAGATCGCAACATAGAGAATGTTTTCTCTGGGATTTATTTCTCCAATTCCTCCTTTTGAATTAAGCAGCCTTTCTTTGGCCCCCCAATAACAATTTACTCTTGCTTCTTTCTTGGCCCATCACAGTTAAACCACTTCCTTTTTTGTCTCTCTTAACTGAACTGTAAGCTATTTGTGGTTAGGACTATGGCTCACGCATTGTTTTCTTATCAGGATTTCCTGTATCACCTGGCACAATATTGCTGTGCAGTGAATACAAACGTAGCTATGTTTGTTTTCCAAAAATATGCATTATAGAAAAAATAAGATACATATAAGGAGTTATAAAAGATCAGTATGAGGAAATAATGTATTGATATCATATCTGAGTACATATGAGTATAAATGTGTGCTTTAAAACACTTGATGAAATGTGACAAAAGTGAGACAAAATTAACTATTGGAGTTTGTGTGTATGTAATCGAAATACATATGCAATTGATGCATGTAATTCTACATGTGCATATATATGTAATTATCCATGTATAACTATATTTTAATAATGTCTTAATGTGTCTCAATAGTGTTTTGCATAAAAAGTAACTATGAAGTATGGATTTTTAAAATTGAAAGAATGATCATTATTCAAATTTAATCAATAACATTGTATGTGTGCTATATCTAGGTTAATATTATAGAAACAATTAAAATATTCAGAAATGGTTTTCTCAATTTACCTTCTGACATTAAGATTACTTGTCTTCTCACCAATCCTTAGTTGCTAACTTGACTTTGTGGACTCAATTTGATATCCCAAATTATCACACCCAATTAATAGATAATAAGAATTATTAATTAATATTATATTAATAGAGAATAATACTTTATCTTAGGATAAATAACTTTGGAGCTGGCATTAGGAAGGAAACACTTGCTAAATAGAAGCTAAAGTATAATTTGTTTAGCTAGTGCCTTAACTCCCTCATTCTCTCTCTGTCACACACAGACATACACAAACACACACACAACTCACAACACTCGCACAGTGACTAGCTCTAAAATTCTCAAAACTAGCAACTAATTTGCTTCCTTTTCTTGATTTGGGTTTCCCTGGATCCTCTTTTTGGTACTAATTTATCTTGCTCTGTCATGGGAACACAAGTATAACCCACTTTTATTCACAGTTTTTTCATGAATTAAATTGGTTGTTTAATATTATTTTGAACAGAAATGCTTATCTTTCCCCCATAACTCTTATTTATGAATTACTCTATTATTAAAGACACTGCAAAAATTATCAAGTTTTCCCAAATAACAAATTTTGATTAATTTTAAACTATCCATTACCATTTACATCAAGACACGCATCTTTTTCCAGAACATACAAAGTTCTCTTCATATTGGACTAACTAATTTAGCCTTATGTATGCTGGGTCTACATTTACGTTTTTCAACAAATCTGTCATTGTGCTTGCTTTCAACTTTCCAATGTCCCTTCCTTCGCTCATTCTCATTGTTGCTTCCAGAGTCACCCATAGGTTCTTGCTTTAGTTTCTTTTAGTATTATCTGCTCCCTTAGCGATGGGAACAGAAACCACACATAAATTAATGTATGTTAAAACACTTTAGCGAATAATAAAATATTTTAAGCTCATTCTATTAATCATTATTTTTGTAATATAAATCCTGAAGCTTCTTTATTTCAACAATGTGTGCTATGTCAATCTTATTTCCTTTATCTCTCATATTCAGAACTTCCCTGAACATTTTCCAGGAATTATGAGAAATTTTGGCTTTAGAAATAATTGGCAAATGTATCTCATTAGATCCACCCCTTCGGAGGAAAATGCTTCTCATTCCAAATCTGCCATTGTGGGCACTCCAGTAGATAGTATCACCTTTGTTAGGCATGCTTTACATCTCAGTGTTCCCTTTAATAAGGTAGGTTGTAATCAGTGTAGTTAAACACACAAATAATGGATTTATTTTGATTATTGGCAAAAATAAACCCCTAATTGGATTCTATATTCTCATGGTGGAAACTACCCAGTGCATTGACAGGTGACACCATTCATGCCATGTGGCATGTAAATCCACATGCTTTCAGGGCAAAAGATCTAAATCATTTTCTGAGAATCTGTGTGATTGCTTATCAAATGCTGTAATGCAGTGAAAATTTTAGAATTGAAATGTCAAATATACTTATATGCATATGTTTTCTGATCTTGTATATTCCATTTTATAGTTATTTATGAGACCTAATTGTTTTAAGGGCACTTTCCCTTTTTCTCCTAAAGAAATGTTCAAGAACAGCCCTGTTTATAACATGTTAATCTTTATCTTCTTTATTTTTTTATCAAAAGACTATGAGACATGTCTATGGATAACCCTGCAGGAGTCAAAAGCCTGTGGCAGGTTTTAGAGAATCATCTGCTACCTCCTGAGCTCAGAGGATTTGGAGGACAGAGCTCAGGAAGTTGCCATGGCTTGGAGGCAAAGCAGGCTTTTGCAGATAAACCTTAAGTCACAGATTCTACCTTTTGGAGCCAGATATCATTTTGTGGATTAATTAATACTTGTGAGGGCTTTGAGGATGAAAGACATTGTGAGCATCCAGTGTTTTCTTATTTTAAAACAAAGAGCAAACACTTTGGGAGAATAATTCTATTGATCAGGTTGTACTTTTCTTAAATTTCAAAACAAGTCCAAAAGCCTTTCAGAAATCTTTCAAAATTCTACTTTGGTATGATAAAATTAGGTTTTCTGAAATAACATCCTCCCAGAACTTGAAGCCAGTTGTATGTTAATACTAAGTTATATAATTTAACATATCTAATAGAAACCATCTCCAATTCTTCATTGTTTCATGTGTCTTTTCTTTCTTTAAATAGGATTGTGTTTATAATTTCCAGTGCTTGTTGAGGCCTTTCCTCTGCTGGGAGCAGTGGTGGGTTTGTGGTATACAATGATATGATAAGTATTCGTATACTTTTCTCAAGGAGGAGTTTCCAGTTTCCAGGCTGAGGGTGAAGGGAAGTACTAAGCAAGCATAGAAAGGCATCATTCTGTGTGCAAATTACAAAACATGCTCTGACAGCCAGAAAAACAATATCTATGAGAGAGGGAGTGCCGAACTTAAAATAGCCCTAAAAACCTGCTTTGATAGAGGCATTTAAACTGAGATTTGCTGCATGGATAGAGTTTGCCAAGCAAAGAACTGGAAGAGAATGATGCAAACAGAAAGAACAGCAAATGTAGAGGTATGAAGAACAGAACAAAGTTATTATATTCAAAAATCTACAAAAATACAGAACTGGTTACAATAGGCAAATTAGTCAGGAGAAATGGGAAAGACAGGAGGTGCTCAGATATTGAAAGGCCTTGGGGTGATGGTGATGAGTTTAGAAAACATTAAAACACAGAAACAGGTTATAATAAATTCCATCCTCTACCCCACATTTGAAATTCATTTAACTGTAGAGTAGGAAAAAGGAACACACACAGTAAGAAAGGTCTATTAACATTGAGCAATTCTTTCTTTCTTACTGCTGAGACTGAAACTAAGTTATAACAAAACAATTGAATTATGCTAATAAGCTGTCCAGACAGTAACCAGGAAAACCTTTCTCACTGAACTCCAAAGACAGGCAAAAAAGAGAGAGCAACAAATTGAAATCAAGGACACAAAGGGATAGAATTCAAAGAAGAGAGAAACTGAGAAGTAAGGAAAGGTGAGATACAGGAAACACCTCCAAAAGACTGAAGAACATTCTTTAGACACAAGGACAAGCCTCATCAGTCCAATTTTCCAAACAAAACCTGGAATATTTATTTGTGACCAAATGAAACACACAGGCTACAAGATGAAAGGCTATGGGAATTCTTCATAATCAAATATCTTTTTTCAACATGACATTTTGACACGTTAGAGCTAAATAAATCAGAAATAGGTATGAGTGTTAAAATGGGGCAAAGAGAGGGAGAGGCACTTGATAAAACATGGTATGTGCTTTACCAAACCCATGCTTCACAAACATGTAAGATATTCATTGTAGTCCCAAAGGACAACATGTTCAACTTTACTATGAGAGAGGAAAAGAGGAAGAAAATCAATGGAAAATTGGGAAACAAGTTTACTAAGGAGTATAAATAAGCTGCAATGACCAAACTTTACCTAGCTATGACTCAAAAATCAAGATCAGTTTCTCAAGGAGAATTCTGGAAGAATTCATAGTTGCTCCTTTCATAGATTACACATAATCACTTTTATTTGTTTATCTTCTGCTTTCCTTTTTCTTCTAATCATTGTACCCAACTTGACGATACTGATTTATCATTTTTCAAAAAGCAAGAGTACTTGAAGTATTTATTTATGCAAAAATATATTTCTCTGAAAGCATCATATTTCATTCTTGAGCTATATGTAAAGTAATTCTAAAATTATGAATTTAAAACTTAAAGACAAGTACTTGATATGATTTTCTGATAAAGTAGATTTTTAACCTAGGCTTTTTCCCCCTCTTGTTTCTGTTCTTGATGGATTCTTGTTTCTGTTTTCCCCTTTTGTTTCTGTTCTTAATGGATTATGTTCACTGCAATCCTCACACATATTAAGAAGATCTTCTATGAGGAAAGGTAGAGAGAGTATAGAAATAAATGGAGATTGAGAGGAAAAATATGGGCAATGGTCCCGAAGAGATAAAGTTGCAACCTGAATACAAGATCAAAAGAAATAATGTCAGTGTACTTGTGTGCCATGAATAAGTACTAGAGAGCTAATATACTTCATGGTGATAAGAGTTAACAATAATGCCCTATATACTGAAAAAATCTACTAAATATAAGTCTCATGTGCTTTCAGTAGAAGAGTTTAGAAAGTTAACTATGTGCAGAGATAGATAGGCCGATTGCCTTGACTGTTAATCATTGTGTATAAATCAAAACATGTACAACGTATATATATATATATAATTACTTTATTTAAAAAATCAGTATCAGTTAAAAAGTGAATCCATGTGAAAGAAGAAAGACAAATATCTCTGTGTCAGTAATAGAGAAGTAAAAAAGAGATTAAAGTAAAGAAGAGATTGAAGAAGGAAAACAAAGTGTCATTTGTGGTAGAATGATATAGTCAGATGTGCCTTCATTCTGTGTTTCATAATGTAAATTACTAAGACAACCAGATTACCAACAAAGAACTGTGATTTATTAAAAGTTCATAAAGTAGCATTGCAAGTGCTTAATTATTAAATAGTAAAATAATTAAAATTATAAAATTGAAATACATAAAATTGAAAATTATAGTGGTGTAAGTGTGTTTATAGAGCAATGATGCAAAATTATCTTAGGAGAAAGTCAGTTGGTCATACAGAGAGTTTTATAAGGTGAATGCTTTGGAAGGCTCACTCCATTCAGGTCTGGAGCCTCTCTTGCTATTTGGATATTGAAAAATTACATTTGTCAATATTATCTTAATTTATAAATAGTATTATTCTTTAGGACTATTTCAAAGTGACCAAAGTCTGATGTACATGCTGAGATTCTAATTTATGTACTTTTAATGGGGATATACTGAATAATTGATGTCACAGTCTATATATGAGTGTCTACAAAGCTGAATTAGAGGTAAGAGGGTTAACATTGAATACAGAATCAGAACAAAGAGGGAAAGAACAATAAATACATAAGCAGAGGAAATATAGGGTATAAAACTATTTGGTTCTGTTGTTAAAAGCCAATCCCTTTTCATCACAATTTATTAAAAGTCTCATATTCAGTTATTTTCCACTTATAAGCAAGTATTTTCACAAAATCATTTTAGAGGACTGGTATAAATGATAGCTTATTGCTTTTAATTCTACCTTTTTAAAATCTGAAAACAGCATGAAGCCTTCCTTTACATGAAAATTTATGGTATTGATATTAAATGGTTACAGGCTCATCTTTCTGCCATGAGTGTTACCATCAATCAAAGTTTGTTTTCAGCTTTTCTTTCTTGTTTATTACCTCCAACTTCAGCTGATAAACAGGTGTGACCTGGCTATTCCATTGCCATTCATTCTTCTCATCTGCATCTAGCACAGTGGTGCCTGCAGAGTACTCCCTCACTGCTAGCAGTCCAGCTGGCATCCAATCTGCACAAATTGATGACATTTCCTGCTACTTAACATAAAATAGGGCTTCTAAGGGATGCTGGCCAATAACGCAAGAAGTCAGGTTCAACATCTAGTGATTAGTTAACATTTCTTAAGTGGACATAGCTTAGGGAGTGCTACTACTTCAAAGAACTTCAAGTTGGCCCTGAACTTGGAGTATAGTCTTACGTAATTTTGTAAATTATTACAGACAAGACCATCTGAGTCCTAGATGACTGACATGCTCTGTTATAATTTATAGATAGTTATACCCAGGTCATGGGGCTAACATAAAGTGGAAATAATTAAAATAACTAATAGGGTGCCATTTATGAAACTACTTCCAAAATAAATACAATCTCTTGCTTGCCTAATACTTCTTTTATCTTCTATGGTTTTCTTAAAACTCCTGATTCCTAGTACCTTGATCAATGTGTGAGATATTTACAAGTATGATGGCAAAGGAATAAATAAAATATATTTTTTTTTACTTTTCATGCACTTTTTTTTTAAATTTTTTTATTAAAATATTTTAAAATTTACATATACTTGCCATTAATTGTAATCCCCATGTATTCCCCATCACCATCTCACCAGTGCACCATCACCTCAGTCCCATGGAAGCTTTGCTTGCCAGTATGGGACTTAAAATAATTCTATGTTTTCAGTGTAGAAAGTCTGATTGAAGTATTATATTCCATGGGAATGATAGACTATATCTCTGAGATGATTGGAGGCATGTAGAAAAGGAGTATTTTCAATGTGAACTCATGAGGGTATAAGACTGAATAAGATTGTTTGTCTTATGAATCTTTGTAGTTCCTTTTTGAACAGAAGCACTGGAATTTGGGGGGGGTGGATTTTACTAAATGAAAATTTGTTGGAAGAACTGGATAGGTGAAAAAGTAAAACAATGCATGAAAATGATAATAGAGAGATGAATATCTGATCCCAGAAGTAGAATGTGCTGGTTGTACATGTACTCATTTACAATTGTGTACTTGTAGATAAATGTAGATGTGTAAAATCATGTACAGTAGTTGGAAAAAATACATAGTAAAAGTATTATTACCTTCTTACAATGTAAGGCACCTGAGACTTTGGAAACTGACAAAGAGAAAATTATCAACTAGCAATTCACTTTCTTCCCCTTTTCTTTTTTTGGAACTTTTTTCAGAACATCAATCTCAGGTATCCTAGAAAGGTCTTGTATTATCTGGAGAAAACATTTGTTATATGTGCACAGAGAGAATCTTAAAGTGTGTCACTCAAGTACCCCTGAAAGAGTATTAGCCTTTCCTTCTTTTAGAGAAACTCATCAACTGTACATCTTTGGGTACTAGGTGTCTACCTAGTGTCTTTTAACTCACATATTTTACGTAAAAAAGGCAGTATTTTTAACAGAATGCACGCATTAACTGTTTTGATGGATTGAGAGGTTTTGTAGCTTTTGAACAAGAAGTACAGACTTTTGGTAACTTTTATTTTCATCATAAAAAAGTTTATTTTTTTTTTCATAAGAAAGTTTAAATAAAACAATAAACTTTGTATTATGGTTACACAACAGAATTTCTCAATACACATTCCTAAATATGGGGACCTCCACTATGATGCTAATTGATACTGAAAGCATCTTTCTTCCAAATATTTGTAGAAACCAGTGATGCTGAGAGTTAAATGGGTTTTTAGGGAACAGATAAATAAGATTCCCTGGCAAGATCTAAGATCCCCAAGAAAAAGAGACAGCATACATAGAAAAAAAGGAGGGAAAAACAAATAAATAAATGTCTCCAAATACATAAGGGGCACCAGTGAACCTCATGATTACAGATTTTACCCAAGAAAGCTTCTTTATTCTCCTTCACACTTATGGAGAACATGCTGAAGTAAAGCAATTTTCTGAAGGTATATATGTATGTGAAAAATACTTTGCTATTATCATAAATTATCATATCTTCATTATCATTTATTCAAAAATGTATTTATAAAATGCATTTTGAAAGTTAAGTCTATAATAATGAATATAATAATGAACAAGTCAGAAAAGATTTCACCTATCTCAGAGAGTCTTCTAACTAGGCAATTCTTTCAGGAAACATTAGTGATCTAGAGCTACTCATTTATCCAGAAATGTACCTTGCTTTCCCTGTTTTTTGGTTGGTCCATTTTCTTATAAAGAATTAAAGACATTCATTCTTCCACTCATTTATTCAGCAAAGTTTATTATTGTGACTGTTGGTGCCAGCAAGTACTTGAGGTGCTGGGAATCCCAGGTGTGGAAGGTCATGTCACGTCAGAGGTACAGACAGGACAAAATAATCAATTACACTATGGCCCAATAAGAGTTATATTAATAATAATGGCAGAAAGAAATGGAGATTCAGGGCAGGGGCACCTAAAATAAACTTCAGAAGGATCATAGGGAGACTCCAACAACACACATGAGCAATTTAAAGTGTATTTCTTCTATTTCAGAGTTTGTGAGATAGAGACATGGTGTAGGTAGACTGTCACACCTAGGGTAGACTGTAAGAGTGGTACTGGGGATTGTGGCTCCCTGAAATTAGGAGGGTAGGAGGGTCACTTCTTTTTTTTTTTTTTTTTTTACTTTTGTATATATATATATATTTTTTTAAACTTAATTAATTATATTTGACATCATTTGTATTCCCCTTGGAGTACCCACCACCATTCGCCCATGCACCATCACCTCAGTCCCTTGTGCTCTTTCTGCCCTCATCCCCATCTTTGCCCCTCCTTCCCCTCTCCCCCATGGTCTCTGGTTTATCTTGGCTTTTTGGTCTTGTTGAGTTTTTTGTTTGCCTTTGGTTATAATTGCCCATTTCCTTGAGCTTATTCTTCTTTTTGTTGTTGTTGTTGTAGTTGTTGCTCTTTCATATTCCTCCTAATAGTGAAGCCATCCAATATTTTTCTCTTGCCTTCTGACTTGATTCACTGAGTATAATTCCTTCTAGTTTAGGAGGGTCATTTCTTAAAGCTTTTTGCCTATAGTGTTGGTGCGAAGGATGTTGGCAGTTCATCAGGAGTGAAAATATGGAACACAGGGTAAAGATTTGAGATCGGTAGTGTGGGTCTGACCGGGAAAGGTGGAAGTAAGTGCTAAGAAATTAAAACAACTATTTTAGACTTGACTGGGAGTCAGCACATCACTGTTTGCTTTGAAATTTATTTAGAATGCCACAAACCCTCTGCAGTTGTAATGAATTGTACACTCTCTTTTAAGAAACCTGCACCTCTATGAGAAATGAAAGTCAATAAATACAAATAGGGCAAGAAAAAAGCCTACATCAATGAAGAAGATAATAAGAAGAGCTACCAGAGCTTTTCTTGGTGGGGAATGGAATGCAAGAAATGTCACTGTTGTAAATGTCTCTCCATTGTTCAGCTGGCTTAGTTACCTGGCCCCATGGACTTGTTCCATTCTCTAGCCTTAGTAGGCATCTGAAGTGGGGATGAGGAGTGAAAGGAAATACTTTTCTAAGGGCAGTCGGTAAAATGAAGGAAGGAGTTAAATTTGTCCTTTTTTTTTATCATTTTAATCAATTTTATAAGAAAGTGAATTCAGTGCCTAAAGAAAAACTGAGTAAAGGTGTATCACTATCTAACAAATCATTCCCATTCTTCTTTCTGATCCTTCTTTTGGATATTTAACGACTTGTAATGACTATGATCTTGGAGACACTTCCCATAAGCTATATATGCATTATTAATGCAGTTCTATGACTGCAAACTTCCATCACCGCAATAGCTGTTGGAAAGCATAGGTTCTTTCAAACTGAAAATGCATAAGAGTTTGTCATGGTTTTAACATATGCACTCTTCTTACAGATGGTTGAAAAAGAAGGTTATCTTCAAAAAGCTAAAATTGCAGAGGGAGGAAAGAAACTAAGGTAACAATTCTTGAATTTGCTTTAATATAACTATGCTAGTTTGCATCTCTCAATTTGTGTCTTTGCTTTTGTGAGGAAAAGAAGGCCCCGGGTGGTACAAGGCCAGAAATTTCCTTTCTGCTATCACTATAAACAACAATATTTTAAACATAATTACAGAGTTTTCCAGTAAAGCACTACATTCCTACTGTTATGGGGAATATATTAATGGAGTGTTTAGAGTACTCCTGGGTTTTGAAACCTTAAAAAAAAAAAAAGAATTTAAAGACATCAGGTCTTGATTTATGGGATTAACATACCAATGGACTCATTTGCAATATATAAGACTCACCCTAAAATATATTAAGAGAATAATTCTTTGAAGGACTGAAGAGTTGAGATTCCTTTGTTGCCCAAATAACAATTACTTGAGAAAAGTAAAATATGTGCCTTATAAGGATGTCAGAAATTGCAACATTTGGAACCAAGATGAACACAGGACTGGTAAGAGAAATTAGAAAAGGTAATGGGGCTTCCTAGGCAGCAACAACAACAAAAAATCTTGAAGGAAAAAGTAAGGTTATAGGCGGGTATAGAAAGTGCTAGACATTTTCTATGTGTAGCACATTTAGAAACAATTATTTCCATTTGAGAATTTTGCTAATCTCATATAAATCTTAGCTTTGTATATTATATATGTAATATGCAATCTATAAAGGTATAAAGAAATTACTCAGATTGGGAAATATATATATATTTATATATATATATATAAATACTTATAAATCAGAAACAACAGTCATCTATGACTTCACCTCTCAAAATATTTTAATTTAAAAGTGCAAACTTTGCTTTCTCCCTCTATTATGTCTTATTTTGTGGTAGCAACCATGACCTTGAATCCTCTCCTAAACTGTCCCTCTGCAGTAAACCTCCATGGAAGGACCCAGAAGAGAGATGAGCAGGAGTCAAGATCAAATACAAGCTTCTTTAGGTCTAGTCCCCACCATGATGGAAAAGCTGACTTTTGAGTTGGGCTCTGAAAGGGCAATAGAAAGGATTCATTGACTTTGACTAACCCGGCCCAGTATCGTCCTTTCCTCTAGATTCTACTTCTGAAATATGAGTTCATGGAAGATGTGTAGGGTATCATGATGACTAATATGAGTAAGTCAGTACCCATTACTTCACTAGCCATTTTGAGAACATTTTGTTTAAATGTTCAAAGAGAAACAGAACAGGATCTAGGAACTTGTGATCACTTCAGTCCTTTCCCTGGGGCTTGATAGAAAGGAGAACCTTAGTCAGTGTTACCCTCTGACTTTGTGCAGCAAAGGAGTGGTTTTGTAAAGAATTCTTGCCCATGAACCATCCATAAACCATCCTTATATAATTTTGCTCTAGAAGGTGGTGTCAAAAAAGCTGAGTTGAAGATCAGGGCCCTGGGCCTAACCAACTCACATAAATGTGTGTTTAGGTTGTTACAATCACTGTGTATATAATTTTGTATTTATTTGTTGGTACTTTAATCAGTTTCCATACCAGTTCTGGGTTTTAGTTTAAATTCGTATAAACAGTAGTTTATACTCCACTTTATTGTTATTTTAATCAGTTTGCATGCCATTATACATTCCTTTAACTTTTTTCATTTAAAGTTACGTACATTTTAGTTTTTGTTTTTTAATTTAACCTCAGGTGCACACAATTGAGTTGACTGTTTTTGCAGTGTGTGGCCTCATATTATCACCATTCTTGGCAAGTTCTCTTGCTGGATTTTATTCTCAATCTTCATCTCTCACTTTGATTCTGTCTAGAACATGTGTTCATCACACCACTCACTCTCCATATATATTTATTTATGTCTACGTGTGTGGCATTCTAGAAAACATCATGTAGTTGTATGTATGTGAAAAAGTATTCTAAACTATGTAAAACCCTTTTGAGTTATAAACCTCATTCTGTTTCTTACTATATTCATTCAGCGTTAGTATTTGGATATCTATCTGTAGTGCCATATTTAAAATGGGTTCATTTCTTCCAACTATAGCCCATTTTTGCCATTTTGACCACAAACCAAATTCTATGTAGTCCTCCAGGAGAAGACGTCAAGTTGTCAATAGTTGCTTCCATCCCACACAACATGCTATAAACCACACAGAAATGTTGCTTTCTGAGTCTGAAGTTAGAGCTTCTCTCTGGAGACTATACCAGGAGTGAAGGATTGTTTAGTAGGAGGGTGCACACATTTATAAATACATTGAGTGCTGTTGCCAGATTTTCTTCTGAATGAAGGCATCATACTACACTCCCTTTGCAAATAACAGGGATCACATTGCATCGTAATCTCATCAGCGCTTGGCAATTTATAACTCATTCAATTATGCAACTGATGACTAAAGAATGTTACCTCAGTATTGTATTAATTTGTATACCTTAGATTGGTATTGCAGCTTAGTAACAATTTATCTATTTAAATCATTTACGTTTTGCATTATGAGACTGGCCTATATGTAAATTTTTCTTATTGTTTCTTGCTTATGTTTTTAAAGAATTCCTAATATACTATAGGTAGTAATATCTTGTAAACTTTGGGTTTTGCAAATATTTCCTTTAAGTCTCTCACTGTGTCTTTACCTTGCCATTGAAAGTCCTCAGCGGTCAGCACTCTTTAAATTTGATCCATATTCTTCCATAATTTTATTTATTTATTTAAAATATTTTGCTTATTTATATTTGTATAGAAGAACTGGGATGCAGGACAGTGCAATAGGGGGAATGTGGGAGAGGGTAAGAAGATTCACCAGAGACAAAGTGGGTAGCAGAACAGGTGGGTCTACTTAAATATACTGCAGAGGGGAGCAGCAAGCCAGACAGGAGAGCTCTGCTGAATCGTGGATTATCTCCCTGGCTGAGAATTGAACTCAGGCTGTCAAGGTGGGCCTTTGCAGTGGTAGTGCTGAGACTTAACCCCTAATTCACCAGGGAGGCTCTTCTTCCATAATTTTACTCTTTATTACTTGTGGAGCTTTCCAAATGTTATTATAAACACATTACAAATTGAACATTATATATATTATCAATATGCTTAATAACATATAATAAATATCCTACCAGGTTAAAGGACTATAGTATAGCAAATTCTCCCTACTCTCTTCTTATTTGATTTAGTTGATGCCAGTTTTATAATAATATGGTTAGAATTGTAGTAAACCTCCTATTGCTTGATAATTTTTAAAACACATTGTCTTAAGATAAATGCTAAGCCTGGATTATTTGATTAAATCATGTTGACCTTTTTAAAAAAATTTTAAATGACTATGTTATTGCTTGCCCAAGGAATCTGTATGGTTTTTGTCACTAAGAACAAAATGATCAATTCAGTCATAACCTTAAAAATTTTTAGTTTCTATTCCTTTGAATTTAGTAACACTTAAACAGCATACCATAATTGCAATAATTTGTATTTCTTATATAAAATTAGTTTTGATAGCCCTTCTTTACATTTTTCAAGTTACTTTAATTTTTTTATGAATTTTGAGTTAATAAACAATATTAATAGATGTTTACTCTGTAAAACACTTGGTTAAATGCTCTAAAGGTGGTAATCCTTAAAAAATACTTTAATATCGAGTCTGCTATTTCTTCCTATTTTATAAATGGAATACTAAATGGATATAAATGGAAAAATAAATGGATATTTTTATCGTATTGTATAGTTTGCATCACAGAGTTTAACCCTATTTGAAGCCATTTGAGGTGAGAGGAAAAAAACAAACTATTATTTTATTACTATCATCAAAATGTATCTGGTTTCAACTGTCACTTAACAAATATTATTTTACTATTCTCCTTAAAGTTTTCTACTCATAAACCCATGGCATGTCATCCACATAAAATTCTGTTTCCTTATTTTTCTTCATCCCCCTTCCCCTGGTCCTTTTTCTTTATTTTCCTTCATTTATACATTTTCTGTCTCTTTAAGAAAAGTTTGACCTATCCCTAAATATGAACAAGAAAGGATGAAATGAGTGCTGTATTTTAGTAGTGACATATTAGCTATATTTTAGATAATTTTAGCTAAAATTTAACTGAAAACAGCTATATTTTTATTTATAAAGAAGCATAAGTTTAACCTTATTTCAAAATGAGGTTCTATAAATTTCCCATTATACACAGACAAGGACTAAAATCTGAACACTTTCCAGGTTTAACCTTAAATTTTAAGTATAGACATTGAAAATATGCTCCACTTTCCTGATGAAGCTGAAAAATTCCATCATTTGGGAACTTCCATCCTTCAAACTGGAAGGCTTCTCTGAAATTCTGTGAGACCCCAGAAAAAAAGTTGCTTTCTGCACTTAAATTTATATAAGGTAGCTGACAGTATGGGTTATTTCAATATCCTCTTTCCCTTTACATCTTTAGTCAAGCGACCTTCACTGTCTCATCCATGGCTCTCTACATCTTATCACAGGCAGCTTCATGCTTTATTCTCTTCAGAAGGCCATAGCAGGGTTTTGTGGATGAAAAGATAGATAAGGGGTGTGGAAAGAATTGGAGTAAAGGGAGTGCAGTGACAGGTTCACTAGTGTTCACTTCACCCTATGTCCAAAGCTAGTAGACTTGCTTTTCTTTGTTTTCTTTTTGCCAATTATTGCTCAGGATGGACATGGTTTATAAAGTGGTTCCAAAGCACCCTCCTAAGGTGAACTTACTTTTTCTTAAGCACTTGCTTAAGAATCTGTCTTAATCTCTTTTATGTTCAAAAGTGAGAATGGGAGGGAAGGTTTGGAGAGTAGAGAATATAGAAGTTAATTTATAAAAGGTTGTTTTAGTGTTATGATTTACTTCATACACTGTTATAATTAGCAACTACTGAGAACTGTTTGAATATCTAAAGCTTTTGCATTTTTTTTTTTGCAATCTGACACAGAGTATGTTTATGTATCTCAGTGATCCGTGAACCTACTTTTAGCAGTGGCAAATTACAAGAAGCTTAGAATATGAGAGCGAATAAACTCATTACTCATTTAAAAATGAGTCAGTGTCCAAATGATTTTCTTTATAAATCAGTCAGGGACACTGGAGTAAATCACTTACACTCCCCCACTAGTGAAGAATTAAGTCAAATTCAGTGTGACCAACTCAGATAACAAATTTAGGTGGCCCAAAACGTGTGAAATTCATAAAGTAATCATATGTTTTCTTGACTTTTTGTTTTACTACCATATCATTATCTAAAAGAGACACAGGTGAGGTGTGTGTAGGGTATAAAGTTAGAGCAAATAAATGAGCTAAATCTAGAACTCAAAAGACTCATACTGGTAATGACTATTTTAAGGGCCATTTTCCATCAAGCATCTTCGGATAAGCAGTTGCAAAGTTGCTGTTATTATGTGCTGCCATCCGGTGTCCATTTTGTAGAATGCAAAGAGTTTTAGACTGAGTTGATTGCTCTGTTTTATTTTGTTGGTTTGGGGGTCATTTTTTGCATTTCCTCCGTCACCACTCAGGACTTATTTTAAGAGACTTATGTGAAATACCTCACTTGGAGAATATATCCCACTAACTTCATAAATTGTAAACAATGAACAATAACCCTTATTTGAATTTAGCTAGACTTCCTTCCTGATTATATTAAATCCCCATCCCCGCTTAGATAGGATTTATATTTTATTAAAAACAAAACAAAACAAAAATCCCTAAATTTCTTGTTGCAGGGTTTTTGTTTTTAGTTTTTTTTCCCTGCACTGAACCACTAGCATCAGTATCAATCCCTCCCTTGAGCTATAAATTTAAGTTTGTGCAAAGGCCATTTTACCTATTCCTGGGACATCTGATTTACTAAATGGAACTGTGTCCTACTTAATCCATAAGCCTACACAAATGGCTTGGTTTTTACCTCTCTATGTCGAGTACTTTTAAATACTTCAAAGTTAGATGATGTAATGGTGAAGTAGTCCTTGGTACCCAGTTAGATGATTTTCCCTGCTAACTATTGTGGGAAGGCAGAGGGAGAAGGGTTTGTAGTTTAGCATCACAGAACCAGCCCCAAACAGCTCAGCCCAGGTGAGTAAGAAATGACCTTGCTCCAAAGAGAAATTTGGTAAAGTGAAGCATTTCCTTCTCTAAGAACCAGGGATAAGACTCTGCCCTCATGCTTACTATAACTAAGAGGAGCCATGTGCCAAATGCTCCGGAGCTCTTTGATACAAAGAAGTGAGCGTGGTTTTCATGACCCAGAAGATTTTGCCTGAATACTATATTTATGACTTGTTATGCCCAGAGATAGGATGCAACCTCATGAAGCGGGACTTGTCTCGTTTGTAAATGGGTTAACACCTAGCTACTCATGTTGTTTGAAGGATTTATTTCTATAACTTTTGCTTACCTCCCCTGTTGAGAAATAAACTCCCTGAGATGTCTCTTATCTGCCTTTATATATTTAGTCTTGGGAATTATGTCCGGGATGTGGTAGAAGTTCAATAGGTACATGTGGTTGACTTAGAGATTCAACTGTTTGGTACATAGAAATTCCAGATGTCATACTGAGCACATAGTGAGGAGCAGTGCTCATCTCATTAGCAGTCATCAGGAAAATCTCTAGTGAAAACTCAAGGGTTGGCCACTAGAATTATAAATTAGGAAAAAGTATACTAAATCATAACGTTGGGTTGTGGAAAGTGAGAGCAATAGGAGCACTTATCAAAACTTTTGGGAACAAAGAAGAGAGAAGGGAAAGGCAAAGCTGGAAGGATGCCTACAGTCATTGTTAATGAATAGTATCAAATACAGAGCAGGAAAAATCAAGGTGAGTGACCTTCCTGCAAATTGAGAGCCCATATATACTTTTTACTTAAGAAAATTTAATAAACACCTACTAAATATCTCATACTATATTCAGGAATGAAAAATTTCTGAAATGTGAAGGGTGGTGTCCATGTCTTTGGAGCAGCTTGGGGAGACAGTAAAAGAATTTCCTTTCTGTTCTGAAAACAGCTTCACCCTAGAAAGATATATTTAAAAAAATTCATCAGAAACTGCTAGACTCATCTTTCCTGGCTAAGCTCTCTAAGCTGACAGGAGTTACTCATTTTTTGAGTTGTTACTTAATATATTAAATAACAGCAACCTATAAGGATTTGGTTGCATATGAAAAGCTTTACAGGTTCAAGTCAGGGCAAAACCTTGCCAATTGATTCTTTTCACACTCTTTCCAGAGCTGATAGTGCCTTCTAAAAGGCTCTGTATGTTCAAATAACTGAGTAAGAAATCTATTCCACTGATATTCTGAGAAATAGGGATGACACAATAGACCAAATATATTGGATAGGGAATGAATAGGACAGATAATATAAAGGAAATGGTCAAGCCTCTAGAGCACTTTGTTCAGAGAGGAAGGTTCCAAACTAAGGCAGAGATTTAAAATTTCCAGTAAGTGAATTCTCAGGCAGTCCTAGACCAGAGGCTTTTGATTCCCTCTTGACTTTTATGCTACCTGCTGAGGACAGATGAGTCTGTCATCATAGATCAGAGTAATCCCTAACAGGAAAGATACAGAGGTGCCACCATAGTTAGGACTTGCTTCTAATGTCTGAGAGGAGTTAAATGCTCCATCATCTGACTCCTTGAATCAGTGTCAGGAAGGTCATTGAATCCTATATTGAATCAGTGTCAGCACCACCAGTTGACCCTCAAACTGAATCTGGGCAATCAGAGACTCCTCATTACCCCCCTACTATGCAGAATATGCCCCCTATTCAGAATGAGGAAACAGTTGAAGTATGCAGTCTTGATAGAGCAGTGTTCTGGTGAGACCATCTGAACTGGATTCCTAACTGAAGCCCTCTACATGAACTCTTAAAATTCTGACAGGTGCAGAGATCTCGTCATCTTTCCACCAAAGGAATTTAAACCTTGTATTAAATTCCTTTATTAATTAGAATTGCCAACAACCAGTCTGGAATGACCTACCTCTTTCTTCCATCTCTTCTTGCCCTTTTTATACTGGAGGCAATTTTGAAATTCACCCAGGGGACTCCCTAGGTTATGAGACAACAATCAGTGTAACTTCTAAGGGAAGAAGAGAGCTTGGGAGTAGCTGGTCTTTCCTAGTCCTTCTAATTACCATTATGTAAAATAGTTAATAAGAGAGCCCAGATGGCTTATATGTTTTCACAAGCTATGTGACTAGCTTTTATGATATGAGAATTTCAATCAAACCATGTGGAAATATGATATTTAAGATTTTCTTAACCATGATAGTACTAAATACTTAAAAAAAAAAAAAGGCAGTGCAAAATAGTGAACAGATTATAGGTTTCAGAATCAGAGAAACTGGATTTGTCTCTAAATGTAAATTGTAGCCTATGTAAGTTACCTAACACTCTCAATCTCATTTTACCTTAATAAATGGACATGTTATTACCTTCATCATCTTTTCTGTGATGCTTCCACTAAACAGTGGAACTTATCCGAGGCACTCAAAAATATACTATTACTTTGCAGGTGATAATATATAAAAACTGGAATAAAATTGTGGCACCTAAAATTTTATCAGTGGCATTTTATTCTTTCATTTTGAAATAAAATTATTCTCAAGTTAGAAAAACCTTCACTCTTATTTTAAATTCCACAGAAACTATACTTGAAATTTTTAAATTCAAATGAAATACCACTTTATATACAGTGCAGAGTAATTCCTATCACTAAAGTTCCAAGACATGCAGTTCTCCCTTTTAGGTTTGTTCGTCAGATTCACCTAGCAGGGAACAACGCACAGCAGTTCAAAGAACTAATAGAGAACCATAAGATAATTGAATTTCATGCAACTTCAGTTTGAACCAGTTCCACTGCCAAGTTTTAGGAAGGGAAGAATAATGCCAACCCGTTCTATAAACGATCAACATCAGAAACAGATTCAAATCAGAACCATTTATCTAGGACTTGTTATAGACAGGGAGCAAATAAGGTATAGTATCTTCCTGCCAAAAGATGAAAAATAGTGTGGGAAATATAGCAGGCAGGTAAAATATGTCTCCCACCATGTTTGAGTGTTCCACACTCTCTGGTCATATACTGTCAAAATAAAGAGTGGAACATACCCTGTCCCAACCAGCCATGCTTACAGTGTTTCTCTTTTCCTTGTTTGGATTTTTTAGTGTTATGATTTGCATTAAGAGAAGGTGGTGACTTCTCTGTTTCACCTTCCTGCTGCTGGTACCTCTTAGGAGAAATCGACACTCATATGAAGGAAGAAAAACACCCATATGGTGTCTTTTTTTTTTCTTCTGCTTTTTACATCTTCATCCTTTGATTGAGAAAAGTTATATTCATTTGAAGAAAAGTGGGTTCAATAACAGTATTCATATGTGCATATCGGAAAATGTACTTTGTGTTTATCATGCTTTTGTTTCTAAACACAATAGTATATCATTAAGAAAGCTTCAGGTGGGGCCTCCCTGGTGTCACAGTGGATTGGGCAATACACTATGAAGCAAACCACAGTCACTACAGCATGAGTTTATCCCTGCTGCCAGCCAGGGAGGGGACCCACATGGCTCAGGAGACCTCTCCTGCTTTGCCTACTGCTCTCCTCAGCAGTGTGTTTTGGTCAGTCTGCCTGTTCTGCTCCCTCCCCACTTTTCTCTGGTGAATCCTCTCACCTCCTGAGATTCTGGCCTGTACCCAGCTCTTGTATGCATAAAGAAATAAATCTTTAAAAAAAGAAAAGAAAAGCCACATTATAAAAAAAAAAAAAAGAAAGCTTCAGGTGTATGAAAGCAACCTAATTCTTATTATAAATGTTTACTGAATCAATGCAGTCCTTTCAATCAAGCCTGTAGGTTCTAAGAAAAAAGTGAAGAGAAATTACATTAGGATCTTAAGTAGTCATTTAAAACATATCTTTATATAGTTTTCTATTAACCTGATAAAGTCTTTCTTTAAACTTCTTTTTACCATGTTTGTAAATTGAGTTTCATATTTTGAAATGAGTACTAACCAGAATAAACTGCAGCAATATATATATATATATAATGGATAAAAATGAACATCCATTTATCTATTTGATGCTTTACCATTTAAAAAAGGCAGTTTTTCATGACATAATGCAAATATGCACATATTCTAAGTGCTGATTAATACAAGTTCAGTGTAGGAAACTTGTTAAGTAACAAGAAATACAAAAGAAAATAAAAAGCCACAATTTTACCAACTGATTTAGCTATTATTGTATACAACCTTTCATCCATGCCTGTGTTCAGTCATTGATTCAATTAACATATAAATATATTATGTATATCTATATTATATATGATATATTGCATATATTTATACATTAATGCATACATATATACACTTATATATTGATAAATGTGTTTAATATATTATATAAATATACATATACATGTAAATGTATGTATTATAATATATACTAAGAGACTATGCTAGGAACTAAGGATACTTTATAAAGATTAATGCTTTCCATCATCTGTTAATTTTTTCATTTATAAAATAATTTTAAATTTTTCATTAAGTGTGTAAGAAGTCAGGAAAGGCACATTTGAAGACATATTTAAACTTCCTCTGAATGAGAATAAGACTATGATGAGTGAAGACAGTCTTATTAAAAAGCATAACATGGTGTTATAAACTACATATTGTAGTTTTGGTATGCTTTAAAATCTTCCCATGTCAATATTTTTCTATAGCAAAGAGTTCATTATTCCATTATATGAATCTATTATACGTGATATATATATTTTTTGATGCTGTAGGTATAGAAATATCAAATAATAGCACATTTTATTCTTATGCATATAGCCATAACAACTTACAAAATAATTTCTTTAGGATAAGTTCAAATTCATAAGAATGGACTTATTTTGTTAAAAGATATACACATTTTCAAGAATTTGAATATATATATATATAAAAATTCACTCCAGCAGAGATGTGTTAGTTTACACTAACACTGCAGTTGTATGAGAAAATGCATTTCTTCACATTTTCAGTAACCCTTGGTATTATTCCTTGTAATTCTTGCCAATTTGATTGGCAAAAAGGGAGAAAACATTTCACTCCTTTTATTTGCATTACTTTTATTTCTAGTGAGATTCCACATTAAAAAATATTTTGTACTAGACAGTGACACTTTGTCTGGTTGGTTTTCCAGACTCTGAAATATACTAAACCAAAGAAGAAAAGTAACAATGAAGGGAGGGTTTCTAGTCCTGTTTTTATTTTGCAAAGACTTTTCATGGTGTGGAGGACAATGCACACAAAAATTTAATTTTTATGCTCAGCATCCCTCATAATCAGGGGAATGCAAATTAAAAATCACAATGAGGTATCACCTTACACCAGTAGAATGGCACACATCAAAAAAACCACCAACAACAAATGCGGGTGAGGATGTGGAGAAAAAGGAACCATAGTACACTGCTGGTGGGAATGCAAGCTAATCCAACCATTATGGAAGGCCGCATGGAGGTTCCTCAGTCTACTAGAAATGGAACTACCATATGACCCGGCAATCCCACTCCTAGGCATCTACCCAAAGGACACAAAAACACCAGTCCAAAAGAGCACCTGTACTATGTTTATTGCAGCACTATTTGTAATTGGTAAGACCTGGAAACAACCTAAATGCCCAAAAGTAGACGACTGGATCAAGAAGATGCGGTACATTTACACACTGAAATATTATTCAGCAATCAAAAATGACAAACTAGGGCCATTTATAGAAACATGGATGAAGCTAGAAGGAATTATACTCAGTGAATCAAGTCAGAAGGCAAGAGAAAAATATTGGATGGCTTCACTATTAGGAGGAATATGAAAGAGCAACAACTACAACAACAACAACAAAAAGAAGAATAAGCTCAAGGAAATGGGCAATTATGACCAAAGGCAAACAAAAAACTCAACAAGACCAAAAAATCAAAGATAAATCAAAGACAGGGATGAGGGCAGAAAGAGCACAAGGGACTGAGGTGATGGTGCACAGGTGGAATGGTGGTGGGTACTCCCTGGGGAATACAAATATAATTAAATATAATTGTGCCAAATATGTAAAATATAATAATAAACAAATTGCATTTTTAGTAATTGAAAAAGGTTTTGGAGATTCTACAAATTGAGAAACATTTACTATAAATGCCCTGATCTTTCCATACCATAGACTTCAAAAGGATTTAAGAAGACTACTTTAAAATAGAGATAATCTCTACTCATTTCAAACGTTGCTCATACCTTATTTCCTGAAATAATAATGCTTTTTTCCCCCTCCCTTTCTTTTTTCCTTAAGGAAAAACTGGACTACTTCCTGGGTTGTGCTTTCTGGTCAAAAAATTGAGTTTTACAAAGAATCCAAGCAACAGGCTGTGTCTATGGTAGGTAGTTCTCTGTTTCTGATATTATAATTTTTACAGAAATAATGTTGAATTAAAAATTTGCTTTCATCAGAAATCATTGTGAAGCCTCTGAGCTACCAACATCTGAGAGCAAATGCAGGAAATGACTCAATAAACTTTTAATCAGATGAAGGGAAAATAGAACTTAGTGTCTGTTTTATTAAGTGGTGCATTTGGAGAATGATCACAAAATGAGATGAATGGTGAGTAGCTATCTAGTAATGTGAAGGTAACACTTTAAATTAAGGTGCCATTTATAAATGCTTTATTCTTATTTATGAAATGATCACTAAATGCAGCTACTTGCTCAAATAATGTATTATAAAGTATGTGATAAAATGCATTGGTAATAAATGCTTAACGGATGATACTGTGGGAAGCTGTTTTAAAGAATATTATAAGACGTAAATTGTATTAAACCATGTATGTGCATCTTTAATACATGAATTTAAGTTGTTATCTAGCATGCTATAAAGTGCTTCACACATTAATAAATAATAATAAGCTGTTTATAAATGGCATCTTAATACAGGGTATTACCAATGAAGAAACACTCTAAGTTAACAAAGTGATTTTTTATCTTAGTCTAAAATTGACATTCACTGGATCTAGCTAACCTTTCTGAATATTTCTATGACTTCATCTAATGGGATTAATACAATTTCTGTATCCTATAGTTATTACAAAGTGGAATTTGTAGGCTTGTTTTTTTTTTTAATTGTACCTGGAGGAAGGCCTCATGTGTGTCCACAGAGACTTGATAGTGATTGTAAGTAGGAGCAATGTGAAGCTAGTTACTGGGGCAATCCAAGCTCAAAACCTTGCTCCTAAACACCAGAGCTGCCATACCATAGGAGACAGTGGGCAGGCAGCATATCTGACAGCCTCATGATTAGGAAGGACTGCAGGCAGGAACCAACCTGCCATACCTCATCGGCCTGATGGGCCACAGGGAAAGAGGTCGCCTGGCAGGAGTTAACCACAATGAACTAATTTGTATTTGGCAGGTAATAAAACGATGGAAAGTTCTTTGCTTTCCAGCCACAAGTTGTGTTTGCTATGTAATCCTCTTTAAATAGGAAATAGAAAATCATTTGCTAGGAGATGTTTTTTAAAGGAGAAGATTTTCATAAGAACAAAAGGTAGCATTTGGCTTGCTCCTGATAATTGCAATAGCCTTTATCCCCAAGTGGCTTGCTGATTTTGGAGTCTCAGTGTGGTCCAATCTGTAAACTAATTATGAATAAATTAAAAATATATCTCAGTCTTTTGTATTTTTAATTTAAACTGCCTCAGAAATTTGTTTTAGGATTTTGTTTTGTTTTTACTTGTTGGCTACAGTAAGGTTGAGATAATCTTTTTAAGAAAAATAAAGTACCCCTGAGGGCCAAGCACAAAACTCCCATCCACTCCCAGGTCCTTTGTTTGGCTTTTGAAAGAGTTCTAAGGGGGAAGTCAGAAAGGGAGGAAAGTCGCTTGCCTTGCTGAGTTTGGCTGCTTAGAAGATGATCTTCATCCTGCTGGGAGAGAAGAATTCCATTGGAGCAAAGTGTATGTGAATGTGCTGGGATAATGGGAGAGATTAGATTCCAAATTAAAGCATTTGGTTTATTTTTATTTTATTATTTTAATCTCCAGGAGATATAATTATCAGCTGCTTAATTTTATACAGGTGAAAGAAACTCCTTTTAGACTATAGGGAAATCTGACAAGTCAGCTTACTAATTGCTTGCTTCTAGTTTAAACTTGGAATTTTAAATTGACAATAGATTTTACTTCTAGAAGAAATTCATTAACATTTTTTGGCAGTTCCTATTTATTACTCTGGCCCCATTTTAAATGTTCTTATAGTTTCTCCCAGGCTCTCATTGTCTTCAAAGAGAATTCAGGACAGGAACTGTGTTTTGTGGTAATGGGGAAAAGAATTACAGATTTGTGTTTGTACTGCATGGGTTGTCTTGCTAGTCAACTTCTTGGATTCATTTCTAACCAACTATTAAAGGCCTAGTGGGATAACCCACATTTACCAATTCCATTCTCAGAGAAACAATATGATGATTGCCAGTCCTTGATTAAAGATGGTGTGGTTTTGTTTTGAAAGAGATTTATGCTCAAGTTTCTGAACTTCCTTTGGTACTCCTTCCACACATCCTGGTCCTGGTATTGTTCACTATGCTTATGGGGAAAAGTCTGTCCTTTCCTCTATGGGGTCAGAAGAAACCATCTGAGTCAAGGCAGAGTGTGGTTTAGAGGAGTAAATGACATTGTAATCTTTATAGGAATGATCTTTAAATGTTAATGAGGTGGTGAGACAAAGCAGCAAAGTAGCTAGGAGCGAGGCTTTGAAGTTGGATCATAAGGGATTTCATTCTAGTTTTGCCACTTAGGATTTGTCTAAGTTACTCAACTTCTTTGAGCTTTAGAATCTTCATCTGTAAAATGGGAATAATGATATGCACCAGCAGAAGTAGTAAAGAATGAAATTAGTAAAAACAAAAATACATAATTCTGAAATACTTTTTAGACTCTAGTATAATGTCTTATATTAAAATACATTCCATAGTAATAGAGTCTAGCATTAACTATAACATTATTATACTTCATTAATAATGCACTTGAAATGATTCAAACAATTGCAGTAAGAGAAAAATATATTAATTCAGGGAACACCAGCATAGTATAACATAGTATAGCAACCAAAAAGAGAAACAAAAAAATATGTATCTACAGGCAGTTTAAAATATTATGGCTGAACCCGAATAATGCTGGAAATGAATCCATCCATCCTTTTAAAGCTCAAGATATAACCTACTGCATGCAGATAAACATTTTCCTGGGACCCTCATCTTCCTTCATTGGCTCTTCTATCCTTATAGCTTTCACATTTAATACAGCATGTCATAAAATATGCCTGATCTCACATCCTGTGTTTGGCTTTCTTTTTCTCTGAAGTTCTTTTAGTTCATATATATCCAAGTCACATTTTATCCCCTTGAAAATAGACACAGAATAGGCACTGGTGTATATATGAATTAAAGATTCATAGACATTGGGTTCATGGTAACCTATTTAAGAAAAAGGAAGACTGACCTTTTCTGTTTTTAATAAGGATAATAGTGAGTAACCTACCAGATACTGCCACTCATTATATAACAGAAAGGATATTTAAAATACTCTGATTTGAACTCTAGGTAGGGTAAAATCTCAGAAAGAAAGACACTCTTTACAAGACAGGAATCTGCCTCCCTTCCATGTCTGTGCACATTGTTCCCTTTTGTTCATTTCACCTCCAAACAAAATTTGGTACAGCTTTATGACCCTTCTGTGAAGAAGAGCATTTGAAAACAACTGGTGTCCACAGATCTGGATTTCCTAGATTATAAGGAAAGTCAATAATGTTCATATTTTCATGGTATGTATAGAATCTTATTTGTAACTCATTTTCAACATTTTAAAATATTGTCATTGAAAAATTATACAAAACAATTTTTAATAAACTGTGTAAAATATACACGTATTTTTAGCAGCTATTAATCAAATACCTACAAAACCATCATCCACCTTGCCAGTCCTCCAAAGAAGACACAGTCTGCCAACAGATAGATGAAAAAATGTTCATCATCACTTATGAAAGGAATTGCAAATCAAAACCACAGTGAGATACCACCTCACACCTGTGAAAAATGGCCTACATTAAAAATACTAGAAATAATAAATACTGGCAAGAATGTGGTGAAATGGGAAATCTCTTGTACACTATTGGAGTGACTAGTCACTATGGAAAGCACTATAGAGATTTCTCAAAATATTAAAAATAGATATAGCATATGACACAGCAGTTCCACTCCTAGTTATCTATCCAGAGATTGTAAAAACTCTAATATAAAAGGATATCTGCATTCCTGTGTTCATTGCAACACTATTTACAATAGCCAAGTTACAGAAGTTACCTAAGTGCAGAAAGAGAAGTGGATTAGGAAGATATGGTGTGTATATATATATATATATTATATATATAATGGAATACTATTAAGCTATAAAAAGATAAGCTCTTGACATTTGAGATAGCATAGGTGGAACTAGAGGGAATTATGCTCAGTAACATAAATCAAAGAAGATCAAATACCAGATGTTATCACTTATATGTGGAATATTGAGAAACAGAACAAACGGTCAAATAAAACCAAGTCAATAGCATTCTAGAAATGTTACTGCAGAATGGGGTTACCAAAGAGGGAGGAAGATGATAGTGGGGGTGGGGTGCAATGGATGGTGGTGGATGTTGTTGGTGTGGTTCGATAACATACACCTGAATGCTGTTTGTACCTCTATGGTGACCCTGTACCTCTAAATCATATAACAGTGTTTGAAACTCATATTACCACAATTAAAGAAATGAAGTAAACATATACTATGATTCTATTTATAAGACTTCAAGACAAGAGACAGTAAGTTATACTTTTAAAAGGGACTACATATAGGTAACAGTAATAAAAAGTGATAAAAAATGACTTCCCTTTGGGGTGAAGGAAGAAACTCATACTATAGAGACAGCTTTCTGGGAATGAGATTTCTGGCAAGGTTGGTAGTGGTTTTATAGGTGCTTGATCAATATCTGCTAAAAAAAAAGTACATGCTTATTTTATAGTTTATTAAAATTGGTTTCTGTATAACTTTTAACTTTTTATCAAAGCAGAAAAGATATTCCATGTCATTGTGGTTGGGTTCTGTAAACTTCCTTCCTCTATGTGGTGAAATAATGCCTTGAGGATTTAAGGCACCATACTTTATGTTTTTCCATTTTGTAGTTTTCAAGGTTGCTAGTTTATTCCAGTATCTTAATGGTATACAACTTTCACTTTTCCAGCAGATGATACTGTGTGTTGGGGAGATTATACCTTCAAGTGCTCAGAGTTTGGAGCTGGGTTGTGGAGGGGCCAGTCACTAATGAAAGTGGTGAGAGTGCAGTTCTCATAGGTGGCACTGATGCCCTCCTCTTTGGGTTTCCAGACCTGTGTCTTTACAGTCTGAGATCTGGACATTTAGCTGCTTCACAGTATCAACTCAAGCCCTGAGGGTTTGGGAAGAGGCAGCACCATTCTGTGTATTATCTTCTTCACTGATCCTGTCCACTCACCCTAGCACCTCTGCATGTTTCTCCTCACAGTCAAATGTGCATCTCCATATCCAAATACCTCTCCCCTCCTCAAGGATACCAGTCAAATGTGAGCGTGTTGGCATGTGCTTAAAGTTCCTGTCCCCAGTGGTATTCACAAAGTGCTTATCTCAGCCTAAGTTTTTGTAGACTTAAATTTCTTTTTAAAAGATAAATTGTCCTTTATCAGTGTTGATCTCCAGTATCCAAGAGATGTTCCACTTTACACTTCACAATACTCTGAGTCCAGTGCCCTCTGGGCTACATTTGATTATCTTCCCAGGAGTGAAACAGAGATCTTCCTCTGAGGCCACCTTCCCCTCTACCTTATTGTCACTTTTTTTTTTTAAATGTTTTGTTTCTGGATCCTTTTTCTATGCCTTGCCTTTGGCTTCCTTCCTTCCTTCCTTCCTTCCTTCCTTCCTTCCTTCCTTCCTTCCTTCCTTCCTTCCTTCCTTCCTTCCTTCCTTCCTTCCTTCCTTCCTTC
>JAGFMF010011581.1:1043773-1160410 GCA_019455555.1 Galemys pyrenaicus | reverse complement strand
TTTTCTTTTGCCTTCTGACTTGCTTCGCTAAGCATAATCCCCTCCAGATCCATCCATGTTCCCATGAATGAGTCTAGTTTTTCATTTCTGATTGCTGTACACTCTTAAATTTAAATCTATATTCAGTCAAGTTTTAAAAAGTATACTTTTATAATGATGTGCAGTGTGATCCATTGGCATCATGTAGTTCATTAGCAGACTTTTTCTTGTGTTTTCTAACTGTAGGATCAGAAACATGTTTTCTATTAAAGGATTCTTAATTTCAGCCTTCTTGAATAAAATCTTGATTGTCTTCCAAATAAATTTTATAACTTTGCTGAACAACTTATTCCATTGCTTAACAACACTTAAATACTGAAAATGTTCTCTTTTAATAAAGTCTAATCTCTTAAGTTGTTCTACAAGTCTAGGTCTTTCTGTTTTAGCTTTATAAAAATGAACTACTAGTTAGGATTATTTAACATATACCTCTATCTACTGATCTTAATGTTTGCATCTTAAGTCATTATATCAATTTGCTATAATTTTGCTGAAATTATTTCAGCTTTTTCTACCATACTCATGCATTCACCTCAGATCTCTATTATTTGCTTTGTGCCATAAGATCAGTTCCTAATAAAGGTCAGTGTAAATGGGAATATTATGATTTTATTTTCTGTATATTTCTTATTTGATAAGCCATCACTCTGAGATGTGTTGTTTATTATTTATTAATGCAATGAAATTAATCTGGAAATTTTCCATTCTAGTTCTTCATTCACTTTATAGAATTTCATTCAACAGTTAACAAGTAAGCTGCTCAGTGTTTATTTGGGACCAATTTGATAGATTTTTAAGTAACTACAGAAGGATAAGACACATCCAGGTTATGTGATTATATAGCTAGTCAAAAGAGGCATATTAGAATGTATAATGCATGAACAACAAAAAGAATAGTAATGAAGCTTTCCATGTAAGGGAAATGGGAAAGAGTGTGAGCTCACAAAGTAAAAAGTACTTCATGGAGATTATTTGGGAGCTATATTATGTAATGAGGAGAATTAGGACAAATGCATTAGATTAGAATGATTAAGCAGATAGATAAATGTGTTCCTGATGAAATGGATGCATCCATACTTATATTCCTTATGTGTGGAGTTGTGAAAGTGTGTTGCACATTTGGATGCTGCCATAAAGCATACAAGTCATGAGAAATAATGTCCTAGGAGAATAACCAAGAGATGGTCAAAATTTAAGAAAAAGAAGAAATTAGAACAAAGAAAGAAAATGAGGAGAATGAGAGAATGAAACAAAGAAGGAAGACTATACAAAGTGAAAGAAGAATTTGGAGAGAAAATGTCTTCATAATTGAGGAACCAAAACTTTTAAGCAGAAGGCTGATCAGAATCTAATATTATAGATTTGAAGAAGAATGTTAATGGGAAAGAACATTATATATATATATATATATATTTAACAATGTTTAAGTGTGCTAGGATGTTTTAGAGTAGCCAAGGAAGGGAATAGAAGCCTACAGTAGGTTAAGAAGAGAATGAAATATGACCAAACAGAAAATATGACTGCAGATAACTAACTATAAAGGATTCTGATGAGAATAGGAGTGAAATTGGTGAGACTGAGAAAAGAGAAGTTTTTTTCCCCTATTTTTTAAAAATAAGATTGCCTTGAATATTGTTATGAGCTAAAAGAAATACTCTATTTGAGAGTAGGAAATTTTGAACATAAGAGAACCCAGAAAATCAGGATCATGATTAGAAATAATTAGGAACTAGAGAGGGAAAACCTTGGACCTGAGAAAAAGAATCTCTTTCTCTTAGGCAAAATAGTTGCATGCCTTGAGAGATATTTATGTTAATGTATGGCATGGATAGACCGGGTTATTTTGATGCCATAGAAGTTACTGTTCCATTTCCAGTCAGGGAGTCCATAAGCCATTTAGAATAGGGTCATAGACACAAGCCCCGGATTCTAGGAGCCAGAGAGAAAATGGAAAGTGATGATTTTTATAAAGAAGAAATAGAAAATGTTAATTCTTACTTTTGGGACTTATAAAGATAGTATGTGATTTAATAGGAAAAAAAGGAAATTATGGAGGGGGGCCATGCATTTTTGTGTTCTGATGAAGAACTTGGGACTTGAAATTAGATAAATTCCACAAATCACCCCAGGGACTTATGAGTGAGTGAGTTTATGAGAGACCTTAATTCCCTGCTTGAGTGTCTTCACAGGTAAGTTGAAGGCAATGGTAATAATTTCACACCATTGCTATAAGGAATAAAATGGACATGGATAGAAAACTTTCAGAGAGCAACAGATTTGGTAATTTATTAAATATTGGGACTTATGTTTGTTTATTTTTATTCCACAGATTAAAAGTAAAAAGAATTGTGAATATTTTAGCACAGGAATTATATAATCACTTGAATTATGAGTGTGACATTTGATGGGATAATTTGAAAGGGGTAAAGTATTGGGAGAGAAGTGCCATGAAAAAGAGTAGAAAGTGTCTAGGAACACTAACAAACAAAAGTGTTTGCTAAGTGTTCATGACATTGGTCTTGGCAATGATTTCACAATTATGATACCAAATGCACAGGTTATCAAAGGCAAAAATACTCTAGTAGGACTATATCAAACTAAAATACTTATGCACAACAAAAGAAACAATCAGAAGAGAAACAAGATAATCTGTGTGATGGGCAAAACATTTTCAAATTGTATATTTGAAAAGAGATGTTTTTTAAAATATAAGGAACTCTTATAAGCCAATAACAAAAATAATGCAAAACAAAACCTGATTTAAAAATAGGGCCAAAGACTTTAATAGAGATTTTTCTAAAGGTTTTGTAAAGATGCTTAACATCACTAAGTATCAGAGAAATACAAATCAAAACCACAATGAAATAAACTCACATATCAAGTCTATTTTTTTTTTTTAAAGAAACAAGTGTTGTTCAGGATGTGAAGGAATCAGAAAAATGTTCACTATTGGTCAGAATACAAAGTAGTGTAGACCCTGGAAAACAATACAGAAATTCCTCAAAACATTTAAAATAGAAATATGCTATCTCATTTTTAAATATTTAGGCAAAAAAAAATATTTAGGATTTGAATTAGGATCTTGAAAATATAGTAACATCTCCATGTTCATTGCAGAAATCTTCATAACTAAGAAATAGAAACACACTAAATTCCCATCAGTGAATGAATGGTTAAAGAAAGGGTGATATATACATATACATATACTGGAAATATTATTCAGTCTTGGAAACATAAGAAAATCTTATAATATGTCACAATGTTGGTGAACTTTGAGTTATATTTAGTGATATAAGCCAGTCTCAGTTGGACATATATTCATGGTTTCAATCTGTATGAAATTTTAGTTGTCCAAGATGGGTAAGTTCTAGGCTTCTACTTTATGACAATATCTCATGTTCAGTGTTCTTACAAAAACATTTTTTTTAAAAGTTTGTTAAGCAAAATCAAAAGTCCAGATGAAGGTGACTATTATTTGTAATGATACTACATTATAATCAAAAGTTATTTCTCCAGAATTAGGAAATAGGAGCAAGATTGTAGAAGAAGAAAAATATAATGAGAGTATAGTGGATCATTAAATGAGAGAGATTGAGAGAGAGAGAGTGAGAGAGAGAGATGGAAGTAGGAGAGAGGAGGCTGAAGCAACTGTAGAATCAGGGACATAAGCCTAGATATGAAATGGAGTGAAATCAGAAAGGATTTGTAGGACTGGGAGAGTGCATAAAAGTTGCCAATTTTAATAACATAAGAAATGTACATAACACAAATGTGGGGATAAAGAAAAACAGTAACATCGTGAGATGGCAGGCAGAATGAAGACTGCTAAATTAGAGAGGAGGTGAAGCAGTGAGATCATACAGAACATAAGAGATGGGGCAAGGTCAACATCAACTGAACGAGGACAAGGAGGTGAGTGGGATTGACAGAGTTTAGATTAAGATAAACCCCTGAGATGTACCATGTATGCTGATGAAGACAAAGATTGTAAAACTAGATGATGAGAACTCCAGGAAAGTTCAGATTGCATAAGCCATAGATCACCTCTGTATAGCTCTAGTATGTAGAATATTATAGCATCTAAGGTGAGTACAAGATTGCTAAAGGAAGAGCCTGTATCTTCTTTTCTCTGGAGCCCCAGTGCCCAGTACAGTGACAAGCACATGATGCATACTAGGTATGTAATAAATATTTATTGAAGGTTCTGTGAAATCTTAGGTTCAATGCATGCATCCCTTAAAGTGTTTATAACTTTTTTAAATCATAAGACAAAGACTGTTCAACCATTAAGCAAAATATAATTATTTTTATACAATTGGGAATTTTAAGGTGCCTAAATCTTTCTTCTAAAGAACAAAAGCTAGATGAGTTTTGGTATTTTTCCTTCATTCACAAATTCATTAAATATTGAACAACAGCTATGTGACAGGTGCTGTTCAATATATTAGGAGAAATACTGGAGGAAAAGGCAAATAAGGCCTTAGCTCAGGGATCTTAATTCTAGTGGAGAAAAACAGTCAACATTTAAAAATATATATGTTAATTTAAGTTAGAAGAACTGTAGTGAAATCAAAGTAAGTAGAAAGACAGAATAATCAGGAGTGTTGGAATGCAGCTCTTTTTTTTTTCATTTTTTATTTATATGTATTTGACATCAATTGTAATCCCCATGTATTCCCCATCACCATATCACCAGTGCGCCATCACCTCAGTCCCCTGTGCTCCCATCTGCCCTCAACCCTCCCCCTCCCCTCTCCTCACCAAGTGTCCCCAATTTGTCCTTGTCTTTTCATTTTTGGCTTTTGTGTCTTTATTGCTATTATTATTATTATTATTGTTCTTATTCCTTTCCTTAATCCTTATATTCCTCCTAGGGGAGGAACCATCTGGTATTTTATTTTTGCCTTCTGACTTACTTCATGTTCTTATGAATGCATCTAGTTTTTTTTTTTTTTTGATTGCTGAATAGTATCCCACCTTGTATATGTACCATAGCTTCCCGATCCACTCATCTGCTTTTGGGCATTTAGACTGTTTCCAGGTCTTACATATTGTAAGGAGTGCTGCTATAAACATAGGGGTGCAGGTATTCTTTTGAATCAATGTATTCAATGTATTTGTGTCCCATTCCTAGGAGTGGGATTGCTGGATCATATGGAAGTTCCATTCTTAGTAGATTGAGGAACTGCCATACTGCTTTCCATAATGATTGGACCAGCTTGGGAATGCAGCTCTTTTATATAAGAGAGGCAATATAGACCTCTGACCAGGTGACATTTAACTAGGACCTCATGGATAAGGAGTTATCACTTGAAGATTGAAAGGTATTCCAGGTAAATAGGTGGTGTAAAGGCCCTATGGGAAGATCAGATTTTCAGAGGACAGGAAAAAGAACATTGTGTCTTGTCTAGAGTCTATTAAAAGGTACATCTTTCCCCAATATGTTACAAGTTTTAATAGTATGATCATAGTGTATATTCAATTTTCAAGGACTACATAGTAGTTAGCAGAAGGCTCTGAAGTAATATTGCCAGCACTTGAATCCTGGCTCATCCTTTTCTACCTGTGCTATTTTGGTAAATTCTACCACCATCTTCTGACATAAATATGTCACCTGTACCATAGTGATATTAATAGTACATGTCTCACAATTATTGCAAGAATTAAATAAGCTAATAGTCATAAAAGTGATTGGCATGTAAAAATGCTTCTTTTTAAAATTATGTTTATTGAAATAACATTGATTTACAACATGTTGTGTGTTTTAGGATATACATTTAAGTCTCTACAAATGTATATCACCATGCTCACCACCAAAACACCAGGAATTCTCCATCATATTCCATTGAATCTCCTCCCCACTTTGCTTCCTCCTTACCACCCTCCATTTCTGGTAGTCTCTATTTAGCAATCAGATTTCAAGGATTTATTTTAGTTTATTTTATCTACTCCTTTGCTTTGGTTTTTATAATTTACAATGACTGAAATTATTTGGTATTTATTTCTCTTCTGACACATTGCACTTAGTATAATGTCTTCCAATTCCATTCATGTTGTCACAAATGATAAAATTTATCTTTTTTTGACAGCTGAGTAGTATACCATTGTATATATAAATACTATATCTACTAATCTGTCATTGAGCACTTAGGATGTTTCCATAACTTGGCTTTTGTAAATTGTGCTAAAATGAACATAGGAGTGCGTATTTCCCTTCAAATTAGTGTTTTGCATTCTTTCTTATTTCTTGATGTGGGCCTGTATTACTATTTACTTCACTCATATTACTACTTTTCCTGCATCCCAAAACCTGAAAGTTCTGTCCTCATACACATTTGCCTCAAGGCATGTTTTTTTTTTAATTCTTTGTTTTCCTTATTAACCTATAATCTTTCAATAGTGTGTTGTTCATTTGCTCACATTAGAAAATTTTTCTGTTTTCTGTTTGTGGTTTGACTTCTTATTTGATTAGAAGATGTTTGGTATGTTTTAAACCTTCATGAATTTGTTGATTACTCTTATCTTGTGACCCAGTATGTGGTCAATCTTGGAGAATATCTCATGTGAACTTAAGAAGAATGTGTATTCAGCTTTTTTGGAGGCTAATGCTCTAAAATGTCCATTAATCCCATATTGTCTAAATCTTTTTTTAAGGCTACTGTGTATTTTCTGTTTGTTTGATCTGGCCATTGATGAAAGTAGAGTGGTGAAGTCCCCAGCCATTAATATTTTTCCCCACATCTGTTTTCAGATTACTTGTGATTGCCTTATATATTTTGATATACCTCCATTTGATATATATGTGCATACATACATACATGTGTATGCATACATATATTGACATTTATGCCTTCCTTAATCATTATATCATGTCCATTCCCATTCTTTATTACCTTTTTTATCTGATATAAATATGACTGCCTCTGCCCCTCTTTGGTTCCTATTTCCTGTGGAGTTGTTTTTGTACCCTTTACTTTGAGCCTATGTTTATCTGCGGGGTTCAGGAGCAATTTCTGGAGACAGCAGAAAGTCGGATTTTCTTTTCTAAACCAAGCAGCCTCTCTATGCCTTTTGATTAATGAGTTCATTCTATTTACATCTAGGGTGATTGTTGATATAGAGTCTGTTACTGCCATTTTACCCTTTTATGAGTCTGCCTATTTCCTTGTTTAGTTTTTTGTGGATTTTCTTCCCTTTAATTTAAAAATCAGAGTTTCATTCAACAGTTCATGGATGTGGGGTGGGGCGTCTAGTTATGCAAAGTTTTTAGCTTGTGTTTGTTTGCGAAAGCTTTATTTCTCCCTCATATCTGAAGGTGAGTCTTGTAAGGTAGAGTATTCTTGGCTAGCACATTTCATCTTTAAGTATTTTGAATATGTCATGTCATTCTCTCTTTGCCCATAAAGTTTCCTCAGAGAAGTTAGATATAAGTCTGATAGGATTACTTTATAGGTTATCTACTTCTACTCCCTAGCCACCTTCAATATTCCTTTCTTTGTCTTGTCTTTCTATATGTCTAATTTTGTTTATGTAACTTGTGCTGTTTTAACTTCATAAATGTGTATATTTAGTTACTTATCCAGGTTTGGGAAGTTTTTCTCCAATATTTCTTTAAATTATTTCTCTATCCCCTTCTCTCACTCTTCTCCTCCTGCTATACTTATTATTATTATGTAGCCTTTCTTCAGGGATTTGGCTAATTCTTGAAGTAGTCCTTTATTTTTCTTTTCTTCATAGCTTTCTTTCTCCTTCTACCTGAATTCTTTGTGTGCTACTATCTTCAAGGTCACTGATTTGATCTTCTATTTGATCTAGTCTACATCCAGAGCTTTTTCAATTTTTTTTATCTCATCTATTGATCTTCTTTCACCCTACATCCTTGTTATTTAAAGCTTCAATGTCTGACCTCCATTCATTAATTTTATTTCTCATGACGGTCTTGTTTTTCAAGATTTTCTTGTATATCTTTGATCAGCTTTTCTGTTAAGCGTTTTCTTTTTCATGGTAATTTTGATTTCTGTATCTGATAGGCAGAAAATAAATTCCATGTCTTTGTGGTTGGGTTCTAGAGATTGGATCTCTTTCTGTGATGTAGTATTCCTCTGGGACTCAGATTGCCTGCCTTTTGTTTTCCATCTCCCCATTATTTACTTTCTATATATTAAGAATGCAGAGCTTCCACTTTTCCAGTAGATGGCACTGTATGTTAGGGAGAACTAATTGTTGCTAGGCCTTTGATGAGTGGTGGAAGGTCCTGGAGAGAGTCATTGCTTAGGAGAGTGACATATACATGCTTGGCTCTTGCCTATGTTGGTACTGCTAGCCCTCCTCTCTTGGCCTCAGACCCACATCTCTGCAGTCTGTGGACTGGGCCTTCATTGTAGCCCTGGAACATTTCAAAATAATTTCACCATATCCAGTTGGTTCCTGTCTCTGCTTGTTCCTTGTTCCTGTGCAGTGTGTGGGGGGGGGAGGGGTCACGTTTTTTCAGACTTTGTCTTCCTCATGGGGCGCCCCATGTGCCTGGCTCACCAATGCACTCTTGCCTGTATTTCACATGGCCAGAGCCACAGGTATTAGCTTTGGCTTTCCCTGGTGCTAGTATGAAATGTGGTTTCTACCATAGTGACTGCCTCTTTCCACTTTCACCCCTTTTTTCCCCTAAGTTGAATTTTCTCCATGTCTTTTCTGTCATTATTATTTCCTGGTGAAGATACTATTCCCAAATCATGTGGGGTTTTCTAAATTCAGTGCCTATCTGAACTCAGTTCATTTTCCCCATTCCATACAGAGAAATTCCTCTGATGTCATCTTCCCCAAGATCTAAGTGATTTTATTAAGCAATTCATGGATTGGCAGCATCCCATCTAGATATTGCAAGGTATTAGACAAAATGAAAGAGCATTATAAAATTAGATTATTATTCACTTGCATTATGTGAAAATATGAATAAGCAAGTGTAGATGGTATTCCCATTAATTTATTATTATGAATTACTGAAATAAAACAGCTTTTAATTGATGTCTACATTTGTGTTTTTTAAAAGGAAGCATGCACAGTAGTCTATCTGGTATAAATTTAAGTATATTAGACACAAATATACCTATACTTATATGTATAGTCTTAAAAGTCTGAAAAGTGAAATTCTAAAAGGCAGAGTGGTGCCACTGAATACATATTTATAAAATTTGGTTTTTTTTAAGATTTATTTATTTATGCATACAAGCACTGGGGTACATGCCAGAGGTGTGGGGGGTGGTGAGAGGATTCACCACAGAAAGCGGGGAGCAGAACAGGCAGATCAACTGAAGTACACTGCTGAGGGGAGCAGCAGGTGAGGCAGGAGAGGTCTGTCGCACCATGTGGGTCCCCTCCCTGGCTGGCAGCGGGGATCGAACTTGTGCTGCAGTGGCTGCGGTTTGCTTCATAGTGCGTTGCTTAACCCACTGCGCCACCAGGGAGGCCCCTGGTTGTTTTTTTGTCTTTTATAGTTTTATTGAGATATCATTGAGAAATAGCATTGTGTAAGTTAACGGTGTGCAGTGTGATATTTGGTGCATTTATATATTGTAGAATGATTAGTATATAAGGTTAGTTAACATACCAGCTCATAAAGTTACCTTTTTGTGAGTGTGTATGGTGCAAACATTAAAGAACTATTCTCTTAGTAAACTGGAACAACATCTTTGACGTGTACTGTATAGTGTCAGCTATTGTTACCATGCAGTGTATTTGATTCTCGAAACTTATAACTGAAAAATTGTACCCTCTGACTAAGATCCCCTGGTTTCTCTGTCCTTAGTAACCACTTTCTGTTTCTGTGAATTTGAATTACTTAGATTTCACATGTGAGGGAGGCCATGTATTATGTCTTCCCCTGGCTGACTTAGTCCCTTTAGCATAGCAGCCTTAACATATATCCATGTTGTTGCACATGGCAAGTTTCCCTTCTTTTTTATAGGTGAATAATATTTTTCATTATTTGTGTATATATTACTGTATTTTAATATTCACTTATTGAAGATACTTAGATTGTTGCTATGTTTTGACTTTTGGAAATAATCTTGTAATGAACATGAGGGTCCAGATAGCGCTTAAAAACTGAAAAAAGGAGAAAGGCATTCTATCGTAAACCTGTGTAGCTGCTAACTAAATAAATTCTTGCTTTTCCTGACTTAAACTAATATGTAATATGCTTTTAATTCTTATTTAATTTTTGTTTCCAGAAAACTGGCCACAAACTGGAGAGTGTAGATTTGTGTGGAGCCCATATTGAATGGACCAAGGAAAAATCAAGCAGAAAGAATGTCTTTCAGGTAAGAGATATTTCTTATATCCAGTTCATTTTTATTTCCTCTAAATCTGAGTTCTCTTGGGTGGTCAAAAAAGATAATCTTGTGATGTTTTCATGTATCCAAACTATTTGCCTTATTGTAAAAACTGCTGACTCTTTTTCATTGTATGTCGGTTTGTTTTTTTTTTCCCCCTCTATGCCTGCTACCTAAACTCAGAAGATATATTGTGTGCTAATTAATTCTACTTCCACATGTCTTTGAACTTTTCAAGTGTATTTGATAGGTGTATGAGGCTTAAACCTATAATGCTTGACAAAGAAATTTGATGTAAAGTATTCAATATACACAAAGTAATATTTACTAATTATGACAAATTATTTGCTTTCACTGCCATTCCTGTCTTCAATCATAATTATGTTTTAGTAGTATAACTTAAGGGATAGAAAGAACTAAATGTCTATAAAACCTGGATTTTTTCATATTGCATAACTTAATGTTTTGGAAAAAATAACTGATGTATACGTCAACCATATTCCATTGAATAAAAAAAATATGAAATGTTTGAAAGAAAGGGAATGGGGAAACAGCATTTTGCATAGAATTTCACTAAAGTTTCTTTGACAATAACTTTAGCTTATGGAGATTATTCTTTTTCTATACTTGTGTGAGATTTAGTTTGATTTATATCTTCAAAATAACCAATAATTTTAGTGGTTATTTTAGAATTAATATCATTCCGTAGCTAATGAATCAGATTATTGCAATTATTATATTAAATGTCTTTTAAGGCTCTTTTGGTCCTTGAACAAAATTCAATTTTATTCTTAAACACATTGCTAAAATTAATATTTTAAGTCTCATAGAAGAATCAGTATGGGACATTTCTTATCTGAATTCTCACTGAGGATAAAAAAAACCAGTTTCCAATTTATACTGCATTTTCTAGATATATCTTCAGATCTGTTCAAATAATTTGGATCCAGGTGAATTTCAAAAATAAATAACATTCAATATATTTTGTAATAAATTATTTTGTGGTTTTATTAGTTTTGTATTTAGTTAGCAATTTTTGATATAATAGTTGTTTCTTATCCAAAAAGAAAAAGAGAAAGGGTATGGAAAGAAGAGAAAAACCAAACTTACTTGCCTAGAAATCAAAGGATGAAGTCAAACATGATTAGAATATGAACTTGTAGAATCAGGGAGGAAAAATAAATCTTGTTTTAAAGTGAGAATTGTAAACCAATTTGGTACCTCTCCCAATTTCTTACTTTTTTTGCTATACTGCCATAAATTACAAAAGTATAGATTATAATGTTAATATCAATGACAAACTAAATGATCAATTTGATCAGTTCTGAACTGGATTAGGTGAACTGAATGTTTTACTCTTTTGTATTGTGAGTTTGGTGCTGAGTCACCAAATTATAAAATAAAGACATTGAAATTTGTCATAGACATAATTTTTGGATAATAGAAACACTTGGAGGTGGACTATGATAGTCTTTCCAGTCTCTCATGTTAATCTTATGAAGTTAGTCACAAATATGGATGTTAGAAGGTATGTCTGACATATACAAGGCTATAAATATTGAAGAAAAATACTTATGTATAACTTTGTCATGATGAATATAATATACATAGTTGCACATTTATACTATCTAGACTGATGATGTATATCAATCAAGCCTTACTGCAATGTGACTGACCACCTCCTGTTTCATGTTTTTTCTTGCTTTTTGTATTTCTGATAATAGTACCTTCAAAAACATTTTCTCACTTTGTTAGCTTTTAGGAAAATCTTAAAAGGTAGTTTTGTTTGTTAGGAAGCTCAGCTATTCTAGACACCTCAGTATTTATACATCCAGATTATTTTTTTGTCTTGTGTCTTTTACTTTAAAGAAACAAGAGGTAACTGTATGGATGTTCTGTATACAAAGTTAGAGAAAGACTCAAGTTTCATTTCCTGCTTAATTCATTTTGGGGTGAATCACTTGGTTTTCTTGTCATGGCAAAATCTTTTCATCACCTAAACACAGGAGCTTAGGTAAAATTTGTAAATATATATCCAGAGATATAGACTATAAGACTAAGCCTTTTGAGAGGAGCAATATAAATAGCTTTTATAGTTCTGTTAACGAAAAAGCATCAGGAAGGATTTGCCAGCGAGCTAAATCTAGATGACTTGCATCAATATTTGATTAGATACATTAGCGGGTCTAACTCTCAAATGATCAGAATAAACATGATTATATCTCAAAAACATGGTATTAAGGCATTGTTGGGTGTTTGAGTGTATGTGTGCGTGTGCAAGTGTTTCATTACCTACAGAATAATGAAGCGTTTCTTTTTGAATGGGAAGTAACCATCATAGCTTTAGCTGATGTGCTACATCAGAAATAGCTTTAGAATTCCAAGTTTGAATTAGGCTTGGTGTTCAATCTCAGTCCATGAATTATAGATTACAGATAGCAAATGACTATTGAGATTTTTGGTTCAAGAAAAATCAAAGAAGAGCAAAATTAGAAATAATTTAAAATTTGAAATCTGTCTTTTAAAAGTTGATGGATTAGCAATTATATGTCACATAATTACAACATCTGTAAAGAAGTCAAACTTAAAATGAATTAGGAAAACAAACAAAAATTTACGTGCCTGAGACATGGTTAAAAGATTCAGCACACATTTGAGAGACACACACTTTATAAAAATGGAAGGATTTCATTTGTTTCATTCATTTGTACATGTCATTTGGACGTTTGAGTTGTTAATTTTCTCTTTGAATTAAAAGCCAAGTTTCCTTCATAGTAAAAGTCTTATTAAACTCTTGACATGAATTTAATCTTGTTTCATTGGTACATAATAACGTAACCGTGACAACATTTATTATAAAGGTTCAGTATTCAATAATTTTCAGTAAATCAGTATGATGCTCCGTGGCTGAGTTCAATAACATCTGCCTATTTAATAGCAATGCAGTCTGGTGTAACTGATGCTCCTTAATAGTAAATAATATATATCTATATATCTATATATCTATATATATATGATGTATTAGCAAGTACCAAAACAAACTGTATGTAAGTCATGGTATATGTTTTATAAGTATAAAAAATGCATACACATGTGCATATAGTGTACATGTATGAAAACACACATATAATAGCTTGACCTTGGGAAACAGAGTATTTCCAACTATGTACACAGAAAGACATTTTGTATTTATAAAATGTACAAATGCTGGTTAAATCGGTAAATGTTTAATGCTGTTAACTTTTGCTTAATTTTGCATTTAGTGTAATTGTCAAGGAACATCACAAGTTTGATGTAGCTCGAGAAAATATTTAGCAACCAAGTGATTTGTAATGAACTGTGGTATGAGTTTTCTTAGTTAACTTAAGAACAACACTAGTTCTTCATCAGGGAAAGAGTGAATAAAAAGATTTATGTTTGAACCACATGTTTTAAACATTCCCGCTAAGTGCTAGTTTGCTCTTTGGTGTTTAGCCTGAAATTTAAAGCATCAAGGATTAAAAGGATTACAACATAATCTTAAATAATCCTAAATGTCATTTACAGAGAGATAGTTGTAATAACTAAATAAAACCATGGTAGAGGAAGGCAGTGTTGGCAGGCAGCAGCTACAGTAACACACGTAGGACTTCTGGCACCTTCTCTTGCCTCATAGATACAGCAGACATTTAGAACTTTTTAATAGGAAGTTCAACTGAATAACGATGATAAAATAACCTTGAACAATAAGTAATTCTTGAATTTTAATATTTTCTTCAAACTTGATGGAAAAAATTTGGTTCTGTTTCTTGCCTTCCTTTGAAGGTTCCCTGAATTAAATATTTTTTTAAAATCTGGGCGAAGGGAGTTCACGACATGCTATCAAAGACATGATACATCTTTGAGACATTCCCAATCTCCAAAGGATTAGCCCCTTATTAAATATATGGTGGTCCCAAGCCCTGTAATTAATTCCTTGTTGTGTAATTTAGTACTTAAATATTTTTTACTTCTGTCATGTAAATTTGTTTTGTCTCCTCCCCAAAGGAAATAAGGAACAGAAACTGTATCCCCTATTGTCTTATACTTGTTAAACCAAAAGACTGGACACATTTTAACTGATTCAACAGTTACTGCAAGGGCTAGGTGTGTTGAAGTCTCCTACTACATATGTATTTTCTTTTATGTCAGTTTTCAAAGATGCTATTAGTTGTCGAATATATTTTGGTGCTTCTTCATTAGGTGAGTATATGTTGATGAGTGTTATCTCTTCTTGATTTAATGTTCCCTTAATCATAATGCAATGCCTGTCTGACTGCTAGGACTAGGGTTGCAGTCTTTGACTGAAAAAAGTATAGGTATATATTCATTATCATAAAAAAAAAGCCCTTCATAAAAGTGTTCCCTCTTTACTCCATGATGATTTCCAGAGTGGCAACTCTGTTCCTTTTTGTAATAGGGGGTAAAGAATAAAAAAATACTGTGTCCTTGGTCCTTTACATTACAACATACATAAAAGTATAGATGATCACTCATTTAAATTACTTAAATCATTCTACTTTAAAGTTCTACCTTTTAGCAGAGCCAGACAATAACTAGGCCTCAATTGTTTTTTTCTGAGTTTAACAAAAAGTTCAAAAAAATTTGCCCAAGAACATACTGCAGTTTTATCTATAGATCAGGAACTATAAGATAAATATGTTAACAAAATTTTGCTGATTAGAACTAGATCCATTGCCTTCTTAAAAGGCAGAAGAAATGAAATGATTCAAGAAGATGAAAGTCTATTCTGTTTCTCCCACCATTAATTTATAACCTCAATAATAATCATGGCCAAATTTCCTGGATTTGAGATTATTTTTAATATAGAAATATATCTCAGGGGAACAGGTTCTGTGCTTAAAAGTAAAGTAAATCTTGAAATAGATTTATCGTTGGTTGTATTGCTTTTCTGACTTTGGATGGCATTTTCTTACTATAATGTATATTAAACATATTAATGTAATATTTTCCATGGATATGCTATACATTTAAGCATAATTTGATTGCTCTTCCTGATCTGAATATGTCTTAACTTAAAATGTTTAAGTACTACTTAAGTTTATTAATGCGAAGATAATTTAATAACATCTTGGAAAATGTCATTTTAAGCCAAAAGGAAAACTACTGGTATTTTGCTTTTATCCATTTCCTTGTGTTAAAAGTGATGGTTTAAAATAAATCTGAGCTTTTACCAATTTTCCCTTTCATTTTTCAATGCTTGTAGTTAGACTAAATGCAAAAGGCTGATTCTCCACATTCATATATGCATTAGATTTCAAGTAAGCTGGTTTCACTTTAGAGAATTACTCACAGTATATCTTAAAAGGCATGACATTAAAAATAAACCACAGTAAGAGCAGCATTAATGTCTAATACAGTTGTGTTTTTTTCTCTGTAGCTAGTCCCCAATCATTTTATCTATTAGATATTCATCCACCATTCAGAAGGTGGAATGGAGCACAGAATCTGGGGATTTGTGTTCCAGTTTGGGTTATGTCTGTTGTAATTTTATGTAAAATCTAGGGCAGGATCCCTCCTCCAACACAGTTTTCCCCACCAAAGACTTTTACCTCACCTACCTCCCCTTGAAATCAATCACAAAATATAGCTTTTAATATAAATACAGTCAGCATTATTATTTAACTACTAACCACATCCTCTCACAGTGTTTTGAGAGAAATTCCAGATGCAGGTTCCAGAAGAATCTAGATAAGAGAATAGATACCTGTGAAATACAATTCAAGATTTCCACTCTACTTCTACTTCCTACCTCCTTGTGAACTTAACTAGTATACTAAAATTTAATAGACCTTGTGTAAATCTTTTCCTTATTGCCTATATAAGAATGTATCCTCAAATTATGCTTAATAGTGTAGTCAGTTAAATTATTATGGTAGTGTAATGCATGTAAAATATCTAATCTATATAATTAATTATAGCCAAGTTTATACTTCACAAAAAATCACATTGCCCTCAAAGCCTCTACTAAGTTCTTAATACCAACTTGCAAAGAGAATTTAGAGAGAAGAGCGGCAACTATGCCCCCAAAATGAAGGAGAAACAATAATAGCATTCATATTTCCCTACTCAGATATCAGGACAATATTTTTTTCTGATTGAAAGAAAGAGATATGATTATTTTTATGATTTTGGCTTTCATTTTGCCAGTGGGATTGGAGGGAAGAATTTTGATGAGTGGAGTGATATAATTTTGTAATTGGGACCTTGATTTAGGATATTAATGTCAGGGGTGTATAAGATTTACTGCAAAGTAGAGAGCCTGGGGGCAGGAAATAAAATTGATCTTACGAATCTAAGGTGAGAACTAAAGAGCATGTTAGCTTGACTGATGAAAGAAGAAAAGAAACTAGTTGATAGATAGAATGTATACCCCAATAAAGAACAATTCTATCTGTTCAGACCATGAGATTTGGGGACCACTGTCTTTTTCCCAGATAATTATTGAGAAAACACAAATCTCTCTTTTAAATAAAAAAATATAATCTCAAATCTAGATTTATGATACTAATAAATTATTATTATTTGTGAAAACAATGGCAAATACAAGTTGCCTGTTGATTTCACTAAACTTAGTGGTCAATGAGGATATGTGCTCATTTGCACAACTTCATTATTCCATTAATTGCTATAGGTCATAATGTAATTTTACTGTATTTATTTCTTTTGAAATATCAAAGTAGAATGCAACTGGATGACAGTAAAGATAAATAATAGCCATATTAGTAAAATTTGGTCCCACATAAGCCTAGGAGTCAAGGTTTTAAATTTCAATAAAATAAAATAAATTGAAATAAAAAACAAACAAATGCCATAATGGCTGTTTATGCTTCTAACATTTTAGAATAAGAACAGACTTTTAGTATAAGAATGGAGGCATGTGAGCTAAGGAGCTTGGTTCCCTGGTTAGCTTTCCTCACATTGCCTCCTGGAATAACTGGTTCCGTCTGCTCTAAGACAAGAGTTATGCATTTGGAATAAATTCTGGATTTTAGTCTAACACGAAGCTAAATGCAACATGCTGTTCTTCATTTATTGCTATGTTGATGTGAATCCCCTCCTCTCATTGAACATACTCTGTTTCCTGATGTTTTAGTGGAACTAGTGTGAAGGTCAGTGCCATGCATGGGCTAACTGCAGTTGCTTGTGTCCACAGAACCAGAGGAAGGCTAACTGAGCTCATGGGATTAAATTGGGACGTAAGGCCATACACACTCACCTTTGTAAAAGCAACCACTGTCTGTGGAGGATTTCACAGGATCAGAGTAGAATCATCAAGTGTTACAGTTGTTTCTTTTGTGATTTTCATCTTGAAAACTACAAAAGATATTACATTGATACTGGCGAGATAACCTTCAGACCAATACATGCCTTTTCATATCTGTTTCAAAATTCTAATTTTATATTTTTTAAAGTGAGCAGCCATGTTTATTTCATGCCCAATGTGATTTTTTTTTCTAAAATAACAAATAGTTCTCTTGCAGAAAAAAGAAAGATTAAATCCCCCAAATTGGTACATAATAGATGGGGCCAATAAATGGTATCACATTTTAGAGCTTGTTCATAAGGATGACACAGGGTGAATAAAATTGAGTGCTTTTGGATAGCATAGGATCACTGGCAGTTAAATAGCTGATGCCATTCGGTTTTGTGAAGCATAAGGTAATGAGCCTGGATCTGAAGGCAAAAGGAAAAAAGGATATATTCTCAGTGTTTATATGCCACAAGCCACTGAGCAGGAGAAAAATCTGGGCAGTGGTGAACAAAACTCTCAAACCTCAGAACAATGTTTGAAACAGTATATAAGAAAATAACAAAGCAAGAATCTATAAACAAAGACTTGAAAAGAACACACACACACACACACACACACACACGTTTAAGATGAAAGGAGAATACCAGCAATTGCACAGAACAAGAGGAGCTGCTTGCAGAATCTATGCAAAGTCTTTCATTATGAGTTAAATGTGCTACTAAATATTGGGTAGAAAATAAATATTTAAATCAAGGATATAAAATACTTCAGAGCAGTTAAGGATTGTCAGTGTTTGAGAGGTGAGGAGGCTGTCTTTTTATCTTAACAAAACAGGATGTTGAGAGATCACCTAAGTGAAACAATGAAATGAAATGCCTGATATTGGGGAGGAATCAAAAAGGAAGCTGTTTGAACTATTTGCAGATAACATATCAGCAATAATAAACTTACTTGATCAAGGAAGGGACATTCACTTCAAGGGGTTAGATGAATTTCTTTTTAGTGAAAAGCTATTAGATTCTTGGCCAAAGTCCCACCAATTTGCCTAACATTCATTTTCAGCAATAGGAGAAATTCTAACAACATGACTTCCTTGGTGAACATGTGCAAACCAACAAGTTTAAAGTGACACAACAAATTGCTACAAACAGCTTCAAATAAGATAGGAAAGAAGGAAGATTTCCTTCCCAGGAACATAGATCTGAAGAGGTTTTTGTATTTTGTCTTAAATAAAATTTTTTTAAATCAAAATTCCCACAAGTAGATCAAATAGAAGACAAGCTTCTGATAATTGTGTTTTTAATAGATTTAAAATTTGTGAAAAGGGAGGTTAAGATGTGTAGGATATACCAATGAGGGTGGCAGGAACTTATATGGAACATTTCACTTTTGACAGCTCCACTAGAACATTGATAATTGCAGATGTTATTTGTCCACCAGAAAGTAAAACATTTGTTTCAAGCCACAGGGATTTTCTACCACAACATAAAAATGAAATTCAACAGCAATTCAATGTTTTATGTGTGAGAATCTAAATATTTGGGGGCTAGGGAGAGGGGCAAATACTAGAAAGCAAGTATAAATGCACCACAACATAACTAGTGACATGGGAAAAATGCTGACTTTGTTATGATCAAATCGTTCCTTTTACTAAAGTAAGGGTTGTTGTTTTATTAACAGGAACTCTTAGGTGGGCTGCATAGAATGCTGCATTATTCATAAAAGCATTGCTGCCATCTGGTGGCTAGTGGGTGTTTCAGCACTGACTTCACTGATTTGATTTGACTGGGTGTTCTGGCGAGCTATTCAAAACAGGGCTTTTATTTAGGAGGTAAAATATAGACATGATGTCCTCTCGCTGATTTCATTTATCTGATAGCTTCCTTTTCCCTCTGTCCTGTCCTGGAATGGAATATTCAGGGGAAGAAATAACACAGTTGTATATCTTTTGTCCTGAATATGAGTTGATTTTTCCATGGCTTATTAAAGGAGTTTACCCTGGCTATTATTGACTGATGAATTTTCTTGATATTAATTTCTGTTAGAAAATAAATATGTAGTCAAATATAGGAAGATATATTGAATCAAATGGTACACCAAATTGCTTAAAGAAGGGTCCATGTGAAATGCCCTAATCCTTCATTTGGATCCAGCATTATTTTTTTCAAGTTATCGTTCGCTGAGTTTGATTTTGAGACTAATGCAATTTGCAGTGTCAAAAGAGAGGAATATATAGGACTTTATAAAACTCATGATTTCTTCTTACTCCTTTAATTCAAAAGGAAATCTGATTGTTCATGCTTCAGAGACTTATAAAGTCATATTATCCAACTCACATTGTACTTTTTAATACAAATAAAATAGTTAAACTTTTCTTTAGGAAATTTTAGTAGTTCTCAAGCACGAGTGCATTAGCACATTCTTTACCAGAAACATTAAGGTTATCTTTGCTATTTTAGTTTATGTTTTAAATTCTTAATAACTGTAGAATATCTCATAGTATAAATGAAAATCCTGATCCTTAAAGTGTAAGTGTATATAGATCATAAGTCTTTGAAGATTATAGGATAATGAGTAAGAATTATCCCAGGAGGAAGTTGAAGTTTAATCCTCATTCTCAGGAATGATATTTAATAGTTAACATCCAATTTCTAGAGAATATTTGCCTTTATATTAAATCACTCTGTGATTTAATAAATGTGAAATAACAAAGAGCCATTGTACTAAATGTGAAGAATTATAATATTGCAATAAAATTATCCTTTGTAAGGAAATTTATAAATGTTTGTTTTTAAAGCAAGACTGCTGGTATTATTTTTAAATTCCTGGTTAAGATTTTCACTCTGTGGATGTACATGTGATATAACCAGCTACTTTAATAGCTTAATATGCTTCTTTCATCAAATTCATCATTAATTTTACTCATGGAAGAACACTGCTCATCTTTTCTGGGAAGAATGTTCAAACCCTTCCACTCCCCTACCACTCTTTAGAAGGAGGATATGAAAACCAACAACAAGAACGACAATACCTTACCCAAAAAGTAAAATCAATAATGACTATGCCCTCATCTCTTTTGTCTATATGGATAAAATTTCAAATACATTATTGTCCTGTTCAGTTCGTATGCAACTCTATGGTGATTTCTACTGGCTCCATTCTAGGGACAGTAGCAATGGTCAGCATGCCCCAGGTTGTAGTCATAAGTTGCTAATGCTTGTTTTAATAATGTTTGCTATGGGGCAAATCTTACGGCTATTTAACACTAAATTCCCATTGAGTCAGGAGGATCATTGATAGACTGTATGAATGATGTCACCTTAAGTCCTTTAGTATGTAATTGTTGGATGTTACATTTTTATAGCAGGGTATTTGATGATATATTTGTTTATGATAAATTTTATGACAGTGACAGCTGTATCTCAGTAGAGGAATGATCCTCTCCTTTCAGAGAAAGCTAGTTTTAAATTCTCTTTCAGCAAATAGGTTTGAAATACATTCCATCTGGTTTAGACTAGGTCCCCTTTGAAATAAAGTTTTAGACTAGAGATTGTGTTACGACTATTTAGGAGGTGATGCAAGAAATCAGGAATTGAGAAGTAGCAAGAGTGAAATAGAGAAAAGAAGAAAAGGCACTCCTAGGACCTTAACTGAGTTGGTCACGGAGTAGCCAGTGTGCTTGTCAGAATTCTGCACCAGAGCATTGACAGGATGAACATCTGTCCGTGAGCTTCTCACCCATTTGCATTAAGGTTGCATCTGATTTGTGATAATGTCATTCAGTCTTCTGAGTTTCAGTCTGCAAATGTGTGGTTGTTTCAAGAAGCTCTTTCAGGTGCTCTGTTCCTTAAACTCAGAGACTGTCCATGGTGGAAAGTTAAAGATAAGTTGTATACCCTCAAGGAATGATACAATCAATACAAAGGGATTTTAAGCCCACACAGATCTGTTTACACCAGCTGCAGCTGGAGTCATGTGTAAGGCCAAGAGGATGTAAGACAGGGCACAAGAAATATCTGATGCAATTCACTCCTTGCAATACTCAGTTTGATTTTTCCTCATGTTAATCTAAACCACTGCTGAGTTTTCAAGATGGTGGGTGGCCTCAATCTCTCAAAAAGAATTAATCAAAAAAGTTTTCATGGAAAAAGCTACACTCTATTGTAAGTGTTTCTGAGGCTGTATTTGATATTCACCATCTATCCTCTTCACTCATTCTAGATGTTCTATATCCTCATTTAGGTTATGTGTTTGCCTCATATACTGATTCAGACAAATCTTTTGAACATCTGGGTCCTTAATTTTTGACACTGACAGGTGCTATTCATTGTCATTGACAGCTCTCCCCAGGCACAGAATACCAAGAGATATCCCAGTAGTGAACCCCATGAGTTCTTGAGTCATTTGTCCTGCTCCTATTGTATAGGACTAACATAAAATCTCATTTTAGTCAGAGACAATTATCCTAATAAGAATAGTAACTATTTTACCTTCCTGCTTGTCCACAACTGGAATAATCCATAGTCATCAGCAATGATCATAGATTTAAGTTCATTGATACCCCTATTAATCACCATTAGAAGAAAACTTCTCCCCCCAATCTAAGAAGAATTTTTAGAGTTTTCAGAGTCAAGACTTCAAAACTCAGAAACAGCATAAATGCTGCAGATGGATTACTACAGGATCAATTTATATTTTTAACTCTGTGTCCTTAAACTCATATATACTAGCTACTATGACTGTAGCAAATATTGATTCAATGTATATATTGTAACATTAACTATAGCACCCCAACCAAGAATCTTGTCCCTAAACTACTACCTCAGCTGGGACTTTAAGAAGTCATTCCATTATTCTATTGGGTTGATGGCTTTCAAATAGTATGTTAATTAATAATAACAGTGGATTCCAGAATTATGTGTCCAATGTTGTGCGTTTGTGTGAGACAATGTTGTGAATAACTGCGTGTTATTAAGTTGAACATTCTTAAAACTATTGAATAATGGAGCAAGCAGAGACTTCAGAGATTGAGAAGGGAAACCCATATCCAGAGTTACTGTCAGTAATAATGAAAATGAATCACTGTTTCCCGAAGGAGGAAGGAGCCCAGTAGCGGGTGTCCTTGAAGGGGTGAGTTTCTGCCCCTGTTGCTAGACAAATGAGCAATTGGCAGGGATAGGAATTTCATCAGCCTTGATAAGAATGAGCCATGGTGTTGGGTCTGTGCAGTCTCCATTCTTGCCATGGTCACTGTTTTCATGGGCCTGTTGTGAAATTCTCAGGGGCCATAGATAGAGGCTGGAGTTCAGTCTGTGAAGTCATCTGGTGCACTGGCTTACTCACCAGTACACGTTAATGCATTAAGATGAAACATAAAGATCTGTATGTGCTGTGTTCATTCCCCTGAATCCACTGACACTTGCCAGATTGCTTGGTCTTCCAGGCCTCTGATCAACAAGTAAAGACACATTCCACTTTTTAGAAATCAGTTTATATTCTTACATCAGCTTGCTTATGCCAGATTTTCAAAACTAACAAATCAATTTTATTGCTTATATCTCTCAACAAGGGAAGATTGCTCCTCACCACTATATGCTATAGTTACCCCCAGGTTTATATGCTATATATGCTATAGTTACCCCCTGTACTGCAACTATAGTCTATCTTTTCAGAGGTCACCAACACATTGGGTTGACCCAACAAATGAATTAGGATTGAATTTGTGATCCTTTATCAGGTGGCATAAGAATTCTGATGACACCATCGGTGCATCCCAGGGAGAAGCATTGGTATTACAGTGAATGATGAAATGCGATTTTTTATTTTATTGTGATTTTCAATTTTTTCATATTTTTATTTTTTAAAATAATTTATATATATATATTACATCATTGTTCATTTGTGTACAATATTTGCTTTCTTTCCTCAGGTGTAGTCCCCATAGAATTTCCACCACCAGTTCACCTGTGCACCATCACCATAGTCCCTTCCTTGTGCTCTTCCCTCCCCTGTTCAGCTCCCTCTCCCTCCCCAACTCCTGCAGAAAGTCTCTGATTTATAGTTGTCTGTTTACTTTTGTTTTGTTTTCTATTATTATTATTTCCCCCTGATCCTTTATTTGGTTCCCTGATATTCAGCCTGTAAGTGAAACCATCTGATATTTTTTCTTTTTCCTCCTGATTTATTCCACTGAGCATAATCACTCCCAGTTCCATTCAAGTTGCTGTGAATGGCGTTAGGCTTATCCTTTTTAATCGCTGAATAGTATTCCATTATGTATATATGCCATATCATTTTGATCCAGTCATATATTTTAGGCTATATGGGTTGTTTCCAAATCTTATCTATTATAAATAGTGCTGTAATAAACATAGGGTTGCAGCTATCCTTTCAAATTAATATTTTTGTGTCCTTGGGGTAGATCCATAGTTGTGGAGTTGCTGAGTCATATGGTACCTCCATTTTTAGCAATTTGAGGACCCTCCACACAGCTTTCCATAGTGGTTGGACCGGTTTACATTCCCACCAGCAATGTAAGAGAGTTCCTTTTTCACCCCATCCTCGCCAAAATGGGACTTTAAACTATCTGTTCATATAATTTATTTAAGTCCTCTGGACATGCTTGGGCCACATTCTGAATATGGCATTTCCAGATGCCATATTTAGCAGATTACACAGTACCCACCTCATCATGGGAAGCTGAAGTTACATAGTCATTTGATGTTCTATGATCAGGTGCTCAGGCTTAGTTCTGCCTAGTGATAACACAAGAGCTACTTTTCAATTAATGAAGGTTCCTTTACTTCAGGAGAGAAAACCTCTTGAGACCCCTAATGACTTTTCTTGCGATGTTCTTATTCTATTCTGCCATCACTCCATAGTAACATTATATTCCAGTTCTTCATTGAATTTTCCGAGTCATATGAGCCTGGAGCCAAAGATCTTGCACTATAACCTGAACTTCTACAGGCATTGATAAGTTATAGGTAGCATTACTAACTTTATGAATGATATCCGGAAATGACCATCTGGTCATTTGCCTCTAGGATTTGTAGTCATGTTATTGTATGAGAATATCCAAGTGCATTCCAGATTCCTGATTGGGAACAATAAATCATTGCTGTTTTAAACCACTAAATTTTGAGCTAGTTTGTTACAGAGCAATAACTAATTGATACAAGTAATATATCTACAAATAAAATTCAATTAATTGATTATTATGAGAAATAATGACATGTTTGAAAGTAAAATTCAATTAGTATGAACATATTTTAAAGGGTTATAGAATCAGATCACGTCAGTTTCTAATAATTAGCTACCAATCACCAGCTCCTTACAAGGTTGTGGAGAAAATGCAGGTAATGGCATCTTATTTGGTCATTTGTCTTCTCTATTACTCAGTTTGTTTATAGAAATAGCTGCCTAACTAAGTTAACTTCCAGGAATGATGCCAGGTTACACAGAACCATACCAGAGTCTTAGAATCACTTTGGGCTTTCACCCAAAGTTTTTGCAACATTAGGTGGAGGCAACATAATTTGGCTTGAAAAGTTACAAAGGAAAAAATGACAGCAAATGCTCATAGAACAGTATGTTCAGAGTCTTCAAGATAGTATCTTTCTTGGCCTCTTAAAAATCAGAGAATATTGTACATCTATGCTTCCTTTTTAAGTTGTACAATAAGATCCAGGGATGTCACAGGTCATTGCTAGGCCATCAGCTATAGAGCTTCTAACCCAAAAGCTAAACTCTAAGGCATAAAAGCAAATAGAACTATAGTGGGAAAATCTAAATATAGTTGAAAAGTTTTGGCACTCCAAGAGTTTCTAGGAGTAAGAAATTTGATTTTGTGTTGTTGATGGAAAGTTTGCAAATGACCTAAGAAAATTATATTTGTCATATTTTCATGGCAAATGGTATTTTTTATTTGTTCCTAAAAAGTTGGAATTGACCTTCTCTGTAAAACACTATTAGGTAAGAAAAACATGAAGTCCTCATAACTTTGGGTTTTATAATTAAATATCCTAGCAAATTCTGTAATCTTGAAGTATGTGTTACAATTCCTGAGTTTTCTCAGGATTTTCCTGGTCAGTTTATGTAAGGTAAACATATGATTCTCAGACCTGTCTTCAATACAATTTGTTTCTTTTTTTCCTTCCTGAAATATGTAAATAAGATTTAATTAGTTGATTTATTTATGGTTTTTTTCTTGCATAATTTAACACAAAGATAAGCGTAGTGTATTCATGTTAAAACTGTGTGATAATAAGATTATTCTGTTTTAGTTTAAAGATTTATTTTAATTCCTTAATTAAATTAAATTTTAAAATTTTATAAAGTTTATTCTAATCTGTGTTAGGTTAACTTCAGGAACAGATGAAAAACAGGAGATAAAATTATTCAGTTATAAAAAGACCAAGTTATAAATGTTTTTTTCATAGTTATTTTAGAAATTGTGTGTTTACTTATTACTTTTTTCATAGAACTGAGTAGAACTCCAGAATCTTGGGGAAAAAAAGATTTCAAAATGTCTAATTTATGTTTAAGAAATTCAATAACACTATTTCTCATTTATTCCCATTATGTCCCTTGTTTCACAGTTTATTTTAAATTGATTTCCCACCCCTTAAAAAAAACATTCTTTTCATAAGTCAATCTTCTAAAGTCAGTCTAAATTATTTTTTCAAGTGTAACACAAATCAAATCATTGTGAAAATTGCAGTGGAGAAAATAATCGAGATACTTCAAATGGAAGTTAAGAAAGTAAGTTATGCTTACTATTGGTAAATCTGACTAAATTTGGTAGAACCCAAAACAAAGCAAACTAAAGGTGGTCAGTAGTAGCCACTGCAAGTAGATGATTTTCTCAAAGGAAATGATTTTGATATGGCCTGTGTCTAAGATTGCTAATTCTTTTTTGTTTTTTTCACTTAGCATATACATTTGTTAAATTTACATATTAAAAGTAAAATATTTCTGAAAGGGGAATCATATTCTAATTATTTTGATAAATCGAAGGTAAATCAGAAACAGAGAGGTTTAAAGAAACCACTTAAGTACTTTTTAAACTGTTAAATTGTCTTTAGTAGGGTTTCCATTGTATGGATAAAATCATTGACTTTACTTATTTTCATAAATTTTGCATGGTATTCACTTAAGATTCCAAACAAAATATATATAATAAAGAGAAAATAGTAACAAAATAATACAAAGGACTACATATCAGCAGCATTTTTGATTTACCATAATTTAATTTATAGTTCCCCTATACATAGAGATAGGCTCACTTATGCTTTATGAACAATTTGTTGTTGCCCTCTATATTGGGTCCTAGGTTGACAGAATAACCCCTATCTGGAGGAGATATGACAAACTACTTACTGGCCTCTAAGATCCTATCTGGAAGTGCCATGTGCCATGTCTGCCTTCATTTCATGGAACAAAGGAAGCTACAGTGCCATTGGAGACCTGATATTTCATCCTCCCCTGCATAGGATCACTGTTGGACTCAAGATTTCATATAGTATTAGTAGAATAGTAAAAGAGCCTACCACAATCCCTGCCCATTTAAATATTCAGCCACCTCATAGAACCTGCTCCAGCTAAATAGGAGGTGGTGGTTGTTTTAAAAGGGTGAAATTTCATCAATCCCTCTGAGACAAAGGCAGATTTAATACAATTTGTGGCTTAGGTGCAATTGATAGTGACATAAAAACTCATTTAAAAGAAAAAAATTCAGGGGCCTTCCTGGTGACTCAGCAGGTTGAGCACCACACTGTGAAGTATCCAAGGCACAGTTGCACTAGTTCAATCCCCCGCCAGGGAGGTGACCCTCATGGCTTAGCAGACCCTTCCTGCCTCACGCTCTATTCCCCTCAGTGGTGTATTTCAGTCTATTTGCCTGTTCTGTTCCCCGCCCTGTCTCTGGTGAATCCTCTTACCTCCGGCAACTCTGACCTGTACCCCAGCTCATGTATGCATAAAAATAAATAAATCTTAAAAAAAAAAAAAAAACAAAACTCAGTTCCTTTGATAACTCCGTGAATGTGAAACTATAGTTCAAGTTATTCAGCAACATATGCCAACCTGCATATCAATTCATACCTATCTTTAAATCAGTTCAAATATGTTGCAAATATAACAAATTTGCATCAATAATTATTTAAGTTGAAGTCAGATACATGAATTATAGAAACTAAAGGTCAAAGAATTCAGGGTGAAATGAGTACTTTCTGAGGCTGACAAAGATGAGGTAAGGGTTGCAGAGTGTTTACATTGAGCTCTGCTAATAGATTTATTCCTTTTTCATTGGTAAGTGAATAATGTCTTACATCACCAAACAAGTTTGTGTTGTAGTCATAGATACTTAAATACATCATTAAAGCTATGAAGTGCACACATATTATATCTGATTTTGTTGGGCTGTTAGGAAATGCTCTACCGAGAAAATGTACTATAACTGCTTTTGTTGTTGAAATAACAATTATTTTTTAGAATACAAATATGTGGCATAAGGAGTTATGATTTTTTATCTCATTTTTAAATTATATTCTTTGGAGGGTATACTAAACAGATGATATTAGATAAGATGGTAGAAGAAATGGAGGCCGTTAATGTAAATTGTTCAATAGCAAAATAACATGTTTTGCTTGGGAAAAAAGCCATCTATATTTTCAGAATGAGGCATAAACCTTATTTTTAATGCTCTAGATTTGTTACAAGTAAAAACTACTTTAATTTAGCAAAAGTACAAACTAACATCAGTGAAAAATGAATGCAATTCAACTCTGTGTATGTAGCTATCATGGCAAAGTAATTTTACAGAGTGTAGTGGTTTTTTTGTTTTGTTTTGTTTTTCACTTTGAAGGCATCTGTTTTAAGCCCTACTTTTTTAAAAATGTAGAGCACATTGGTATAAAACAAACTAACAAAAAGGCCCTCAAACATCAGTCCCAGTAAACCAACTTGCAATTAGCTGCCACTCTTGGGAAATATTCTGGTATATGTTGCTGGCACTTGAAAAATTTTCACCTTCTGAGGAAAGGCAGGAAAATTCTGTCAAACAATTAAACTGATTGGAATTCCCAAGAATGTAAAAAAAAAAAAAACAACAAAATGAGTTCTGTGTTAGAAAAGAATGGCAAATAGTTGTTTATATGGCTGTGAATTGGAACAGAAAAAGTAAAACATTTTTTTGGTAGCTTGTATAAGAAGTATTTTTTTTCTCTAAAACAAATGTAATACAAGTCAGTAAAATCTTTTAGTACTGATATATTAAAAAAAATACTCATCTGAGAATTGAAAATGTGATTAATTTTCTATGTTATTTCTAACTTAGAAAAAGAATGGTAGACTAGAAATCATTATTTTTGGATAAATGAGATGATTATTTAATCACTGGATGTTTGTAATTGACAACTAAGTTAGTTATGGTAAGATATTGGTATGTTAGTGTCAAATAATCTAGAAGATATCAAGAAGAGGGCTTAGACTATTTTAGACTAATAGTATATAGAGGAAATTGCCCTTTGCAATACTATATTATGATCGACACTGATCATAATTACTGAAAGAAATTATCCATTGCAAATTATCCTTGTAAATCTAGTGCTGTCCTTCCTGAGTAAACATATCTCAAAGAGTTAGAAAAAAAAAAGGTCAGATTCTCACTAACATAAAAATAAGCTTTCTTCTTAAAAGAATTCCTTCTTACTAGAAAACCAGAGTTCTTTAAGCAAGAGGAAATATGTGGTTTACATATTTTTTATTGCAAATATTCATATACCAACATTCTCAAGAATGGTTTCATTATGCTCCATGCTCTACTTTATACAGAAATTATAGGAAGTGATGGCTAAGTTATTGCATTGGTTTTGATGATGGTTTTTTATTATATACTCATCCAAACACAAGTTCTATATATTAAGAATATATAACATTTTGTATGTCAAAAAGAAGAGACTTATCACTAACTTGGTAGAAATCAGTACTAGCAGATATTAATACCCATACATTTAATAAACACATTATTTTAAAGATAAATATAAGCTCAATAAAATAATGCTTCTCAAACTTTTCCATTAATAAATACATAGAGAATAAAGGACTCTGCAAATTTAGGAGAGGTCAAAAGTAAAGAGAGAGATTTAGGGATCTTCAGGATTTAGATGATATTTAGAACTTGAAATTGAAATTTTGCCATTAAAACTCTGATATTCACCATTTTAAAAAATGAGCCTTACACAAGCCATGATCTTATAATCACCTCCTCAATCATAGTCCATTGGGCCTTCTGCTCACTCATCTAGTTCTTACATTTCACTCACAGTGATTGTGTTTGCAGTTGATTTCTTTGCAGTTGATGATTGGAGGGATGAGTTTTCCTTTTTTGTTTTTCTTTTTTCTTTAAGTTTTAAAAAGTTTTGGGTTACATTTTTGCACCTCTGTATGTGCGTATGTCTCATTCACCCTCCACCAATGCATGCACACCAATACTCCTTCTGCCTCCTCTCCCAACCCCTTTCTCCCTCCCCCTTGTTCCCTTTGATAAGAATTTTGTTCTTTCACTGAGTCCAAGGTGTATTCCTGTTGTATTTTGCCTTTTTGGATATATTTTGTTGTTGTTGTTGTTATATCCATTCCACAGATGAGTGAAACCAGACTATATCTATTTTAAACTTTCTGATTTATATCACTTAACATAATCACCTCAAAGTCCTTCGTTTTTGTCCCTAAATCCAACATTTCATTTTTATCACTATATAATATTCCCTTCCATATATTCCACAATTTCTTTATCTAGTTGTCTGTTGATGAGAACTTAGGTTGGTTCCATGACATGGCAATTGTGGACAATGCTGTGATACAAAGGAGTACATAAATTTTTTATAGTAAAATTTTTGTATTTTTAGAATAAATACCTAATAGAAGTATTAGAAGAGCATACAGAATTTCCATTTTTATTTTCTTACAAAATCAGTTTTGAACTAGTATCTGCTCACTTAATATTTTTTTAATCAATATAGTGAAGAATGGCTTCCCATTCATACTATCAGACTTTGACAAATTTCCATGAAGACAAGAACAAAATAACCAAGAATCCAAAAACTCTGAATGGATCAATTGAAAAAATATTCTACCTTCCAATTATAAAAGTGTTCTAAGTCACTTTCAATAAATTATTAATTTGGTTAAAAGATTTTTTAAAATAAAAACTATTTTAAAAACTATTTTTCATTTTTATTGCTTCATTGATCAGTGAGAAAATCAAGAGGAAAACTTTTAAAACCCCATTGTTCTCCATGAATGATACTGTATGTTTAGAGTGTATGCCAGAAGCTGAGCAGGTCTGCCTGTTACACTGATATGTGTTCACATTTCATCATGTACAGCTATCAATATATTTGAAAAATTTCTTCCATAACATATATTTGAAAAATTTCTTCCATAACAAGGTGCAACTATTTTGTTAATAATTTATAAGTACCTTTCTAATAAAATATCAATCTGTATTTATATATATATTTTACCAACTATGAAACCTACCTGGTTTTCAGTTTTTCAATATGCTGCTACTTAGACAGGTTAAGCTGTGTGCAGATATATCTGTTTTGCCTGGGATATTATTTCTTTTATATCTAAAATATAAGTTAAATCCTTAACTACTCTGAAATGAGTAACCTTGCACTGGGGGTTCCCATTTTTGAAAGAATTTAAATATTATCTAAACTATATACTTGATCTATTGGTGATATTTAGTTTGCTTATAATTTATTTTGGTGTATAGTGCTAGGTAATGTAAGTAGTCCACCATCCAATACCACTTTGTAAATAATTTATCACTTCTTTATGCTTTAGTGTTGCTTATTTTTTTATTACATATTATCTTTCTAGTATGAGCATTTCAGAAAAGTCATTTCAATTTTTTTGACATGGCACCCAGTGGAACTGATTTTACTATTTTAACAATATAATTTATTATAATTACTAAGATCAAATCTCCTGATCATCTTTCTCTTTCAAAGTTATCTTAACATTGTACAATTATCTTCAGGCTCTTAGTATAGTATGAAAATAATCTGATTATGTTCTTTATAAATAGCCTGTTTTACCTTCCTATTTGTATCTTTATTCTAGATTTTTTTTAACATCATGTTTATTTTTCCAGTAATTTACTAGTCACATTATAAATATTTTAATGCAGAAGAATTTGAGCTCATAATGGTTATTGTTCTTTATTTTTATGGCAATGACAATCATTTCAAGTTTTTTTTTTAATTTTTGATTTTTTTAGTCCAACTTTTAAAAAATTGACCCCTATCTATTTTTCATATGTATCATTTTTTCAAAAAATTCCTCTTTTATCTCAAAACATTTCTTCCATTGCCTCTGTCTTCTGTGTGAGTTGTTGCAAAGTTTTCTGTCTCCGTGTCACTTTTTGCAGTATAAATTGTGTTCTTTTCTGCTCCTGATAAAGACTTTAATTTTGGTAAAATTCATAGAGTTCCCCTGACTTATTTTCTTATTTTCCTAGTTCCATATTCATCTTATTCTGTGTAAGTCCTTAAAAAAAATAAAATCTCACTATTCTGATCATGTGAATGTTTCTCTCACTGAGCTTTTCTTTCATTGAGAAGGCAGCACAGTTCTGTTCCTACAAGTTCTATTCCTTATAGTAAATTTTTACATCCTCACAGATGTTTTCCTCTGTATCCTTTGAGCATTAATGTCTTCTAATTTGCTGCCTCATTATATGTAAGACCCAGATTTTAATTTATACATATATATAGTTATGCCTTCAATTCTACTTGAGTACTAACAATTCATTCTTTACCAGCTTAAAGTTGAGATAAAAAAATCAATGTGTCCAACATTCTTTTCAATTTTATGTTCTACTAATTATAAGGAAATTGAGAATTTCTTATGTTCTTTTCTTACTCAAATGTGGACATGAATCTATAATTCTCTAGAAGAATGAACCATTTCTCAGGTCAGGTTCTTTTTAGTTTTTGGTCATAGTTGATTTTACTCATCAAGTAAAATCTCTTTCCTCTTCCTGTGGTTGATCTATTGTCTGCCTACAAACTGATAGTGGCAAGAAGAGAAGATGGGATAAAAAAGGATAAAGATTGTTTTTCTGGTAGCCCCAAAAAACAAATTCCTTCTTAATAGACACAAAGCTGTTGACCACATGGCTTTGGGCGAGCAGTGCAGATCAAACTATATTAGAAAGAGAAATTAGCAGGATTTTCCTTAATAGCCATCTTTTTTCCTTCTGTATTATTATGTTTAAAAGATAGAGCAATGCATTCCCTTCTACTTTATAGCAAGATGATTTATAAAGAATTTAGGGATTATTATTACCATCTCTGAGTGATCAGTGATTGATATTCTTAATTTCTAGTGATATCAAGGCTTAAATTCTAGTGATATAAAGGCTTGAAGTATTTTCATGGTATTTCAGTAGAAAAGTGTTAATCAAGTATGGATTTAACTACCTGGTTGGTCCAGAACTTTGCTGTTAGTAGGCTGTGTTTTTTAAATTTAAATATAAAATTTGAATTTGTGTGTGTGTGCTTGGGTATTGTGATTTTAAACTTTGACAATGAAATGATAGTGATATCTTTGTAGATTGGCGTTATTTTGTATGTTCGGTTACTATGTCTACATTTTAGTTGTGTGTATTTAATCTTTCTTGTGTATCTTTTCGATGAATTTTTTTAAGTTAATGATTAAGTTAAAGAAATTATTTACAACTGCTTTGTCTACATAGCCACTTTATTTCTATTTGTAGATCTACATTGATATATTTGCTTTACGTTGTTTATATCCAGGCATGAAATTAATTTTGTGGGGTTACTTTTGTTCAATAAAATAAGTGATAGCATTTTGGCAAGTTAGGAATTTCCTCTATACTTAGTACTAATTGATTTCTTTGTAATTTCAAAGTATCTAGAACAAAGTTTCATAGTAGGAGCTCAAATATTTTCAATGAATTGCTATATTTTGATTTTTTTTCTAGACTTCAACTACTCATATTACTATTCATACATTGTTTCTGAGAAACAATCTTTTAATACAAATGAGCTCTCCACAAAAGTGTTTTCTTGTTACTCACTATCCATTTTATTATGGTCACTAATTAACCTTGAATTTCAGATTTTAAGTAAAGTGTGCATTTTTGTTACCTCTGTCAGTTAAATAAACACTTTACCTCATTAAGTACTCTGCTGTTTAAAAGTAACAAATTCTACAAAATATACTACTTTACAGCCTAGATGAAAAGTAACAAATTTATCTCTCTACTACTTAGGATCTTTTTTTTTTTTTAAAGATTTATTTATTTATACATACAAGAGCTGGGGTACAGGCCAGAGTCCAGGGCAGTGAGAGGATTCACCAGAGACAGAGCGGGGAGCAGAACAGGCAGATGGACTGAAACACACTGCTAAGGGGAGCAGTGGGCAAGGCAGGAGAGGTCTGCCTCACCATGTGGGTCCCCTCCCCGGCCGGAGGCAGGGATCGAACTCATGCTGCAGTGGCTGCGGTTTGCTTCATAGTGCGGTGCTCAACCCACTGTGCCACCAGGGAGGCCCTACTTAGGATCTTTAACTAAGTGAGTTATCTAAGTCCTGTCTGGCCTCAATGTCCAGAACTTTAGGAGTACAAAGCTGCCTTTAATAACTGATTTGTTTCCATAAAAGAAGAAAATCCAAAGAACTCCATTAATTTTCATTGTTGCATTAGAACTAGCCTTTCTCTGGTGTTCTCATCTGTACTTCATTAAGTCACATTCTCTGGTATAATGTTGCAAGTTTGGAAATGCAGAAAGAGTTCAAAAAATTGATTCTATTTGTTCTTTCTGTTCAATAGACCTTTGATCTGAAATGTTCAATGGTGCCTGGCTGTTCCACGCAAGCCACTTCTAACCATTGTTCGCATTGTAATAGCGTTGTTATCAGGTTGTATGAATTAATTCCATCACATTAGGAGGAGGAAGTTATACTGGCACAGCACAGTCTATTAACTGTCTCCTGTTACTGGCCAATTGATTGGGTAACAAGAGGACATACCACGTTTATAATTCAGTTGTGTTGCAAGGTGGTCTTAATTTCAGAATTTCATAATGACAATAATAAATTGTGATTTCCCCAGGACACCTTGCCTAACTTGCTTTGGGAACCTAACAAAGTATAACTGAAAAATGTCACAATGAAGCAGGCCACCACTCATGGTAAAATCCCTGAATCAAAAGGAAAACAGAGAATAAACGGTTCTGCACAATGAAACAACCACCCACAAACAAAAGCAGAAACCACCCACACACTAAAAGTCTGAAACTATGGGGGTGGGGCTGAGTACTTAGGAGAAAGATCAAATTTCTTCAGGCAGCTACTGTCAAGTATTAGGCACAGAGCAGGGACTGATTTCAACTTCTAGAGGAATGGGAGGAGATCCCAGGGACCCCCCAAGTTTGACTGCATTCTCACTGAGGTATTGATGATACAGTTAACAAGCAAATGGAATAACATGTTATGTTTATGTCCACATTACATATTGTTCATCTTGGAGATGGTGAAATACAGTTAAACAATTTGAAAACAATAATTTAGAAACTGTTCAATCGACATGTTAACAAAATAATTACTTGAGGAGTGGAATTTATTTCTCTGCTTGATTAAGTTTGTATATGAAAGTAGGCCTATTTATTAAATATACTTATGTGCTTATTTCAGAAGATGTGGTCAACTTCCCCTAAGCTTCTAACTTTCTAGGCAGTCAAACCCAGAGAGATAACCAAGGCAGACCCTGACTTTTTGTAAGCTCCTCAAAGGAGCTTACATCTACTCTGATGCATAGTTCCTAGCAACCAGTAGTGCTCCAGCTACCAGTGTGTTTGTGCCCACACTCTTGGTGATAACGTGTGACTTCTTTAAATGGAAACATGAGTCCCTTAACACCACTGCTTATTTGTTTGATTCCCAAATACTGAAGCAGTTCCCTTCCTGGCATGCCATCACTTTGCCTCTCTTTCAGTTTAGCTTCTGAGTATCCTTTAGCACATTCTTTCATGAATTCTTTCTAATCTCAAGCTAAAGTCAACTTTCCTCACCTCTAAACTTATGCTACCTATGAACCTTATAGGAGTTGATGTAGGAGTGAAATGAGAAACTTAGGCAGGATGATTCTCATGCTCAAAGCATTCATTGAACAGTAGCTATATTTATAAAGACCATTTATTCAGCCCACCTTTGCTCGTCTCATTTCCCTCTACTAGCACTCCAGTGAAGGCTCACCACCCATTGGATGTTTCACATACATCATTTCTACTTCTCACTGTCAACCCACCGGATCTATACTTTAACTTGCTTTCTAGATAAAAATGAGAAAAAGTATTTTCAAAAGTATTAATTAACTTGTTCCTATGGTGCGGTTCCTATGGCACAGCAGAGTTTGAACCTGTGGGCAGGTTACCTCTTCCTATGCCACTAACACTTATTTAATGCTGCATCTGAATGACAGCTTTGTTTTCTTTGTGCATTATTTGTATCATTAATCCTGTTTGCGAGACATTTTTTACTTACTATTTAGCATTTGGTGCATATTTTCATGTGCCTATGAATTAGGTTTGTAATAGCATTTTACACCTTTGGGAAGAGGGCCACAGTTACTACTACCACTTTTTTTTTTTTAATTTACTTCAGTGGCTAACATAGTGTCTTTCCTAGTGATGCGAAATTTGTGTTTATTCTTTGCTTCTATAAATTTGCATCTTACTAAAATATTGACTCAGCATTAAGCACATAGCAGAAATAAAAACTTGTACAGTGGTCAAAAATTTCATCACTAGGAGGTTAGCCATACCATCTTATCATTTTTCTACTTGTTTAGATGCCTCATATTTGTTCACATTCTTTGTAGTTTTTGTTTGTATCGTTTTTGTTGTTATTGTGGCTTTTGTTTTGATCCTAAGTTTATTGAAATGGTGCCATAGACTCTTCTGAACTTTCTTTGCTTTGTTTTCCTCTAGACCATCCAGGAAACCTAAGGGTGAAAATGTTCTTAACCATCCACTTTTCAAATAACAAGAAATGAAGTAGTTTATTTTTCATTTGTTGTAAACTCCTCAATAAGAAAAAAAATGAGCAGTTTCATTGTGTATCATTTCTTGCTTATTTAAGTTTAGTGTAACTGGTAGATATGGCTTGTTTACTTTTTGAAAAATGAGTAGCGATAGATAGCTTCAGGAATTCACACTGGGATTCAGAAGATACTTCCTGTGCCATAGAATGTATGTGATTGTTACATGGATGGACTGTCAACCTAGGTATTGGGGCAAGTAGACCTTTTAAATTTAAAATTTTGAAAGCATCTTTGCTCACTATTCTCAGAGAACATTCAAGCAGAAGAATAGTAACACAAAGCCATGGCCAGTACTGCTCTGCTATGTTTATTAAATTCATCTATTCATAGGCTAACATTAAAATCGGTCAGAGAAAACACATCGTACATTGAAGACACGACACTCATTTTCACTAGCTATGTAATCTCTGGGTTATTCTCTAGGTGTTCAGGATAAAATGAACCATCATTTCTTCAAATTCTGCCTCTGCTTCCTACTCTTTCCAGTTCATTGTCAACAGATTCTGTGGGTATACTTTTCCTATCTAGTATGTTCCATGTGGCTTATTTATGGAAAAGTATATATTTTTCTACTGAAATGTATGGGCCCAGTTTATGCATCTCTTCATCTCAAATCTTGTGCTCATTATGTTAGTATTTTTACACTAGTGGCTAGTGGCATATCTAAAACTCCACAAAGTTGCACTTAGAAATAATTCTGAAAACAAAGCAAAAGAAAAATACCCAGATGTTTCCTCCCCTAGGAGGAATATAAGGGAACCCAATGTAAAGAAACAAAAACCAAAAATGAAAAGACAAGGACAAACTGGGGACACTTGGTGGGGAGGGAAGAGGGAAAGGGTAGAGGGCAGACGGGAGCACGGGGGACTGAGGTGTTGGTGCACTGGTGTTATGGTGATGGGGAATACATGGGGATTACAACTGATATCAAATATATGTAAATTTAAAAAAATTTATATTAAAAAAGAAGTAATTCTGAAAACAATGAATCCTGCATTGTATTAGTGACAACTCATCTGTATAGAAGCCCCCACATTTCTATACTAAATGATATAGAAATTGTAACTCATGTAAAAGTACCAAGATGAAATAGTTCTGGTTGGTTATTTCAAGACCTCAATGACATTATGTCTTTTCTCTTTCCTGTCCTGCTATCCATGGCATAGGCTTGTTTCACTCACAGCCACATATTTGCTGTTGCTGATACAAATAGCCCAGATATTCTTTCTTGCATCTATTGGAGATCACAAAGTCTTTCCTAGGGGTCAACAACTGCCTTGTAGCTCATTGAACAGAACTGGTCATGTGTTTACACCTGCATTATAATATGAAAGAGAAATTGGGGTACTGTGGTTGACAAAGGAGGAGGACTGACAACCCCCAAACTGAGTTCTACTAGCAAAAAAAAAAAAATAATGATAATAATAAAGTGACTTTAGATTAGGTAAGAGAATACCTGCTAAATTAGTCCCTTCTTTTAGACTCTGCCTTGGGCGCTATCTATTGTCCTATGTGTTTCCTCCCCTGAGTGTCTAATTATCTGGTCCAAATGAAGATTTCCTTCCATTCCCCAATGTAGAGTTCCATGCCTCCTGAGATATTTCTATTCTGATAGTCACAAAGAACATTTAACTTTTAAAATAATAATAAATTGACTACTACAGCAATTTAAAAATGCAAGAAATCTTATCCATACTTTAATAAAAATAACCTATCTCTAGCTTCTTGTACCAGAAGTCACTATGAAATCCACAATTACAATTTGAGATATGTTGTTCTTTATACCTAGCAATGCTGAAGACTGTTTTGACCAGACTACATGCAGGATGGATTAAAAGAAGGAAGATTTAATATACATTGTAGGAGTTCTTTTTACTCAAATACCAGAGAATTTAGAGCCCACTTATTTAAGTGCAAATGCTGCCTCCTACCTAAGTCACTTAATCAGGACACTTTAATTTCTACAACTGCCAAATTCAGATAATAATACCTGCCCCCAATCTACCTCTCTGGGAAGCTGGGAGGATTAATTAGATAAAGTATTTAAAGCTCCTCAGAGAGAAGTGGCATATGTAAAAGATGTTATTATTTCTAAGGAAGAATGAAGCAGTGTCTCTTTTATGGACAGTCCATACTTCTAGAATTATTTCCTCTTATTCATTCAGCTGAAGTGCCAATTTGGTGGATTTTAATTCATCATGTGAGACCCTTCTTATTCTCAAGTAGTTGCACTTAAAGAAAAGATTTTCAAGTATTGCTTTCGGTGATGGGAACAGCCTGTAATTCCTGAGTTTCTCTGCATATTTCACAGTATTGCCTTGTACAGCAGTATGTCTCCTGGAATCTGAGTACATTTGTAAAAACAAACCTTGACTGCACTTCAGACTGTGGACTAGGCCTGTTTTTGAGGTCATACTCAATCCTGATCTCTTCCATGAAGCACTTACTAATGACAGCAGTTCTCACTGGCCTTTCTTTCCTAGGAGCTTTCAAGAGCCTTCCTTTCTCAGTTTAAACCTAGTTCTCAAACACAGGGCATCTGAGTTGAAACAATCCTTTTTGGAATACACTGCATTGTTCAAAGGTACCTCAGCTTTGTTCGGGAGGAAAGAAATGTCTTCCACCCATTTGCAATAGAAACGGGCCAAGTCAAATCATTTTGGACATAGAAAGAAGACAAATTGAGAGCATAATCTTTATTCATTCTCATATAAACCTTGTGAAATAGTTTACATTTAAATATCTTTTTTTAAGCCAAAAGTCCTCCTATTTAGCTCACCAAGTGCTCTTTCTCACTCTCATTTTCTTCTAAAATTCAGTTTAAAACTTCTTTTCACCTCTTTCCATCTTATATAAGGTTAACTATGCTTGATTTTGAACTTGTTTAATTAAACATTAAACACCTTTGTGATCTCTTACATTGATTAGAAATTCAGTTAGCAAGTCCTTGTACATTTTGATGACTGCCACTGTGGCTTGCTGTTAACAATTTACTCAGAATCTTATTACATGTGGAACTAGATCCATTTTCCCACAACATGCTGGGAAGCAAGCGAATCGGGTCTAGGCTTGGGAAGGGCTGCTACTGGATATTTCAGTATTGGCTTCCCCCAAGCACTGTAGTTCAATTTTGGGCCATCTAGAATCATTGACTTTGAATAAATTCAGACTGAAATTCTTCACAAAGTAAATGACTTACTTTAAAGCAAAAGCATACTAATCAAATTTTGTCTGAACCTATTTTTCCTATTTATAGGCTTAAAAAGAAAACAAAAACATTCTTTATTTTCCTCAGACTTCTCGTGCTAAATGAGAAGAGAAATGGGCTTTATTTCCAACTAATTATAGAATATTAAAGGCACTGCTCTTCATGAACTGCACAGGACAGTCAGAGAAGAAGAAACAGAGGTTGTAGAGAATATTGTATCAATAAGGGGAAAAGAGCATCCTATTTTACCCTGCCAGAAACAGAGTAGAAAAGAAAATCAAGACTCAGGTCATGTCTAATTCCATTTATCACATGGAGAAATAATAGAGGGAATAAGAGAACAGGAAACAAAGGAGTCACATGAGAAGGTAGAGTCCCACTAAGTCACATTCAATGCAGTCATATGATAGGGCTCTAAACTCTTGTGATCATAGACTCTTCCATTCTTGCTAGAGCTAGAAGTGAGTGTGGGTAGAAATGGACCAGGCATGGGAAATGACGGAAAAGTTTCTTTCTCTCTGGCCTTACTCATGACAAAACATTGGGTGTCTATACATTTGAAACATTCATAACCAAGAGGAATGTCAAAATTAGTCTAAAAAGCTAACTTTTAAGAAGGTAATCAAGAAATTAATGAGTGATTTTGAGAAGGAAGAATCATGATTTTCAAATTCAACCAAGGGCTTAATAATTACCACTTTTCCCACCAAAAGATAAACATGGGACAGTTTATAAGAAGGTAGATATACCTTATTTTTTGATATAAAGATATAATAGACATGAAAATAGTACCTTTATTTTTTTGCTAGAAGAGAAAATATTAGCTGATATTTTTAATAAAGCTAATTTACATTGTAATTACTCTATTTTAGACTCAGTTTATATTTACTAATTTAGATAAAAATCTCATATGGAAATCCTGAGCAGTGAGTCAAGATTAGGAACATTAAAATGTAACATGGTACTGGGGCAATATTTAACTTATTGTTAGGTTTTTTTTTTTGTAATTATGAATATTTATGTAAAATTAGAGGCATGTTTCATGAAGGTAGTTCATTTAGGAATCAACAACTATATGGAAGTAAAACTAAGAGAGTCCTAAAAATGATGCTCTCATAGATAATGGGTCCCACAGGAAATGGGCCTGAGAACCCAGCTTCCTAAATGCACCATCTAATAAAGGTGCAGTTGTGGATTTTCCTCACATTAGTCAACTATTAATGATGGTGTTACACTGTGATAATAATAACATGGCCAGTAGTCACCTATGGATTAATGCACTTTATTAAAATGTACTTATGTTTCAGTCACCACAATTTTCACAGTTAGTGAATATTACTCTGACATCAACTCTGACCTGTGTGTGTGTGTTTTTCCCATACTACCAAGCATGTCTCCAACACCAGCTGCATGTCCTACACACAACTCCACTCTGACACTATCTACGGGAGATAGCATCAGATTCCACAGATCTAGGGTTCAGCACTACAAGACTCTCCCCACTTCAGAAGCCATTCTCAAGCCCAGGTTGCCACCTGTGCTTCTGACCAGTTAACTATAAATCAGTAGTTCTCATATTGCCTGTCCTTGGATTTGATTAATTTTCTAGATTGGCTTATAAAACTGAGAGAAACAGTTTAGTTATTGGATTACCAGTTTATCATAAAAGAAAATAGATCAGGAACAGTCAGGTGGAAAAGATACTTAGGGCATGGTGTGTGAAAGGGCATGAAGTTCCCATACTCTCAGATCTCCTGTGTTCAGCAACCTGGAGGTCATCCAGATTCCATCCTTTGGGGTGTCTATGGAGGCTTACTTATATGAAATGGCAGAATAAATCATTGAGCACTGGTTAATGATCCAATTGTCCAGCTTCTCTTTGCTCCCTTGAGGCCATGGGATTCTAATCTTTTAATCACATGACTAGTTCTCCTGGTAGCCAAACCCAACTTTAGGTGTTTCCTACTGTTACCTCATTAACATAACAAAAGACACCTTTAGAGTTCTCTTAGTAAATTCCAAGAATTTTCAGAGTTCTGCCAGAAAGGGTGACTAAAACCAAATAGATGTTGATTATAAATCATAATTTCACAATGATAACTCCAAATATTTTAGTTTCCATTTTTAAAATCCAATTATTGATATAAAGAAAAGAGAAAAACTTCTTACTTTATCCCTTTTTAAGCTTTCTGATTGCTAAACTATGTGAAAGTATCACCTAGCCAAAAATATTTTTAAAGTGTCTATGAATCCAGTATTCATAAGCATATGTAACTCCCACTTCACTCTCAGACTAAATGAAATTGCAGTAGAGGGAATCCAATAAGGTTACCATCTACAACAAAAAAGAGTTCTTTCTTTTAATAGTTCTTAGTTTTAGTGACTTTTCTAGCATTTTCTCTTTAAAAATTGTGCTTAACCCTCTTATACTTACAAGTTTTTGAATTGATATATATTTTCCTTATTTCTCAAAGAAATATCTATAGAATTTTTATCTTCCTGCACTAGAATCTCTATTGTTTTAATATTGATATTAATAATGATAAAATAATAGAATGATCATTTACAGGGCATATATCTGTCTATCCTTATTCAACATCATTGAGGAAATATTAATTCTCTTATTTTGAATATGAGAAAAGCAGAATTGGAGAGGTTGAGTAACTTACCAGATTCTACATAGTTAATACCTGCCAGAACCAAATTTGGACACAAATCTGTCTTCAAAGTCTTTGATATTTCTAATACACACTACATAGAAATTTGATCTTTTCCTGGTTCAGCTTCCTCCTTTACATGTCATTCAGTGCCTCCTGCTGATCTCCCCTGGTATTACATTATAGCCAGCCTTTCAATACAATCCAGCATGAACAATCAGTTCTTGTTGGGAGCAGATCATTTGGTTTATTGATTCTAAATGTGTCATTGTTTTCCATGAAAGCTAAGCATAGAGTATAAACTGCCACTCACCACATAAAGTTGATGACTTTCTATGCCCAGATGATTTGACAATTTGTGATTTTTACCCCCAAGGAGATTTTTTGCTAACATTTTTCAAGGAAAAATATTCAATCCCTGTCTAAAGTGATCACATTTTGCCCTGCAGCAAACTTGTAAAATTTTGCAAGGACTTGTGAAACTTCACAAGGCAAAAGATCAATAATTTCACACTGTTCTGTTCTCACTGCTTTCCTCATTGTACACTATTAAGTTTGACACTTCCAAGATGAAAAGTAAAAATTTAAGGTACAAGTAAAGAACATCTTATAAAACTATAAATTCTTTGCTTAACGTATATGTGATCAACCTGTAGTGAAATATTTAACGAAAGGTAAAAAATTCAGTTCAGATATTTAAAAAATTAATTTATCAAAAAAGGCAAAATGCATGTTTCTCCTCTTACAATATTCCATCATGCATACAGACATACTTAAAAATATTTTTGGATTTCAACTTTTTGTATGCAACACTCACTGTTTGTAAACCTGGATGGTCTTTGTGCTATTGTTAGGTTCAGGCATCAAGACCTGTACCTTATTCACTCTTTAATTATCATTAATTTGATGCATGATTATCTCTTTTTTTACATTGAAAACAACAATAAATTTGAATCAGCAATAAAGTGGATTTTATCACACTTTCTCTTCAAACATGTCCTCTTATATGTAGGTCCTTTTTCTCAGTCTGCACCATAAGTGTATATTTTCTCATGTTTGGCTATTACTCTTTTATTCTTCTTAATGTTTAATTTCTCTTTTTGAGAATTCATCCATTTTTATAGTGTCAGCTCTGACTTGAATATTCTGAAATCTCTATCGTTTGTTCATTCCTCTTAGTCATTTATTTCCAAATTTTCACTGATTTTTTTTTCTTTGATGATTTGCCCCTTTTTCCAAAGAAATATTATGAGTCCTCCATTTCACTTCAAAACTACATCCTTCTTCTGGTTTCTAATTTATTTTCAAGAGTGGATCACATTTTCAATCACCCACACTTAAAACATGGGTCCAGGACACAAGGATGACAATGCAAATATGTACCAGAGCCTAGGGCAAGCTCAGGATTTTAGTAGGCCATTTGCTGCAGAAAGACTGAAAAGCTTTCCTCTTTGTTAATTAGCATCACTTAATGGTTGCCTTAAAGAAAGCAGGTCCAGATTTTTCTTATCCTATTTTTCATAGAATAACAGAAATATTTGAGCTTTGATGGTGGGGGTGGTGTATTAACTGAAAGCTGAGGTGGTGTGAAAACCTATTTACCTAAATCATATATAGTGTTATAAAACAATGTTACCTCAATAAAGAAAAAAATTAAATGAATCATAGATTAGTTTTTAAGAATATTATACACATGCACACACATATATGGAAAGAGAATAATATAAATCATGATTTTACAGTGGATGCTATCAAGTGTGCTTAAATTCTATCAACTGCTAAAAGTTTAACCCTCTGGAAAACACAGAAGTTTGTACATGAGCTTGTCTATCCCAAGCTATATTAAATACACATTTAATATGACCATCACATAATTACCAATCTAGACTGCAATTAGATAAATATAAATAAGTTGGAGGTAACCAATAGATAGCTACTCTTAATAATGATAATGAAGATAGAACTACAAGAACCAGCTCAACAGAGAGGAACCTTTTCAGTCACCACCAAGAACTTGAGTCACTTAGCAGAATGAAAAATAGGCTGATCTAATTTCATCTGTGAGATAACCAACACTAAGTTCAAACCCTTAAACCTTAAATTAACAATCAGGCATTTTAAGCCAGTGGAACAAATGATCCTAGTAGCCAGAAATACAAAAGATAATCCTGAGTTTTTAAAATTCATCCATGGATTATATTTCTATCAAGGTTGTCCTCAGTATGAAAAACAAATTTCCAGTACAAAACTAGTAGATTTCAGTGAATATGTAGTCCACATGTCTCTAATTCTTCCTTTTTTTCTTTTAATTTTTCTAAGAAATATCTATAAATTGGTTTAAAATAAAATTATTATAATCAAATTTTGGAACTTTTTTTCCTAATTTAATCTTTCAAATTAGAGTTTTAGAGAATTATTCAAATATAAATACTATACTGATGAAATAAAACAAACTTGAGACAAGATCTCTTAAGACACCAAAAAGATATGTGCACATGAAATTAGGTACGTATTAATTCATCCAGTGGTTACTGACACAAAAAACATTTGACTCAACTTCTCTACACTTAGGGCTTTTACTTGTGAGAAAGTTGAAGAACTCACAAACTTAAAGTATTCAAAATATTTTTTTAATGTACTATAGTTTTTATTTTTTAAAGGAAATGAAAAAATATCAGTATTTAAAAACCTGGCTAAGGTTTCTATAGTTAAAAACTCACATGACCAGTGGAAAATCCATAATCTATGTTAACATTGAATTAGCTGAATGACTGAAGATAATAATAGTAAATTTTATTTTCTGTGTACTTATGTATCTCAATCTTTAAATAACTTTTAACCTAATCAGATCACTATTTGATTAGAAATACCTTAAGGATGGAAACATGAACTACATTGTTCAAAATGCTATGGCAAAGGGACTTTTGAAAATTTTTTGCAGAATTGTCATTTATCTCTATGTCTTCACTTTTAAATTAGAAAATATCTAATATTTTGTGAGTAGAAAAATGAGTGTTTTTAAACTGAGAAACTAAAATTCCATGTTAATATAGTATCAGTTTATTGTACTTCAGTTTTCCAAAGCACAAGCCTTTCAGAACACTGAAATACTATATTTAGAATGAAATCTACATATTCCATACAGATGGAATAAATCTATGAATATATGTTGGTATCATTCTTGCCAGTCCTAATAAAACTCTATCTTTAGTGTGTTTGAACAAGACTTAAATTATGCTTGAAAACTGAAACATCAAACCATTATATACCCTTTAAGTGTAGATAAAATAATTTCACATCCATACAATATTTTTAAATGTTGACTTTAGCAAAAACTTTAAAATCCCCTGAAATCTGAAATGAAAATTCATGATGTACAAAATTATGAAAGAAAAAAAATGTCTACAAATATCCCATAACTTTTGTGAAGAATGTTTCAGTGTGGTGATTTAATCTTTCTCATTTACATTTGCTCAGGATTGTATTTGCAGAATATTTGCGTTTATGAAGTGTTTTCACATACACTGCAATATTTAACTGAGACAATGGCCTTTTGTGAAAAGTGGTGTTGTTATACTTTTCATGATGAATGAAAAGGCAAACCATCTTCATCATCATCTAGAAAAAATGTTATCACTAAAGCCTAAATTCCTGGTTTTTGGAATCTCAACCTAAAGTATGAGCTGCTTTGACACTTCTGATCAAATCTGTTTTCCTCCATCTATTTTATACACAACATGTGCGGGCAATATAAAGGTGACACATTTTAACGGTTTGAATTTCTTCTTAATTTGAACCTTGCTGTATTTCCAGCTTAATCTGAGCAAAGTATAACTGGAATATCAAATTATTTTGATATTTGTGTGTGCATGTGTGTACAGAATACATACAGTATGTATACAGGTGAGAAATTTCTATAGAAGTAAATTGACGACTTCCTTTTATTTTCTCTGACAGAAAGGTTTAGTAAAATGGAAATAGACAAGAAGACATTGGTTTTCTATTTTTAATATATGCTTAGATGTATAAAGTTCATCCAAGACAATAAATGCATAATTCTTAGTAGTTTGAAGTTCTAGAAGTGAAAAGTCTTGACAATAAAATAATAAGCTGAACAAATACTTAATTCCACTACCTCAATTGGCATAGTACTATTCCATATTACTGTAATTGACTGGTCATATGTCTTTACATCATTTATATTTATCAAATGTCAATATATAATTTATCTAATAACAGTGAAAATTATATTAGTCATTAGGAGAGAAGTGTGGTTTTGATTCATATGGAAATATATAGGTGAGATTAAGCTTAATCTAGTGACCTGGCTTTGTCTTTACCTACAACATGTGCTTCACACTTTGTCTTCTACTTGATTTCAATGAGGACTTGAAATTTCACTTTAAGACATCAGTTTGTCACCCTGAAAACAACTGAGAACTCCGATGTGTCATTGAAAGTTTGATTCCAAAACAGAACAGAAAATAGGATGGGCTCCTGAATGAGTTCAAGGAATTGTCTAAGACTTTGACTCTTTGTGCCTCTCTGGGGTAATCCAACCACTGAATTAGCACCCTCCTGGGAAGATACCTTTTGTACAATGAAGTGATTGTTACCCATTTCTGCAAGTTGACTTTCTGATCTTTCACACTTTGGGGCACTATAACAGTCATTACTTGAAAGATTATCTCCTCAAGTTTCAGGCATTTCCTGAAGGTTCTAGAACTTATATAGTCTTGCACACACAGTGTGAATGTTCTTTGCCTTGATAAGAAGGGAGAACCAAGCCCAGTACAAGTATAATGCGTATAAAGGGAAATAGTATAATGTAATTTAGTATATTGAATCTTCCTTGGATATGGAAGGAAGGTGTCAGACTAGGTGACCGGCCAGGGGAAGTGTGCCACATGTACATGAGCACGTTCACTTAAGTATTGTGTGCAGCCTACTGATGTTCCAACTGCACATCTACCATTTTTCCTTTAAAGTCACGTACACAGTATGCAAAATGGTTGTGCAGGAAAAATCCATGGCAACAGCACATATAGAGCTTGTTGATTTTATTTGAAAAAATAAGTTTACTTATTTTTCAGTTTTAAGTTTTTAAAAAGATTAAATTCTTTAGGTTCACTTGATTCATATTTTTAAAGTGCTATGCAATTTCTCGAGCAATAGTTTATCTTGGGCCTCTATGAATAAGCTAAAGGTTGTTCAGATTTCCCTTTAGAAACCTTTGAGGTATTATTATATGCTATACACATTTTCATCCACAAGAATATTTTCTTCTCATTCTCCTAGATATCTTGGTACATTTTTTTTTCTCTACAGATATCTTAGAAGATTGTTTATGACCCTATCTACTTCATCTACCCTAGCCTCACCTGAAGGGCAAAAATCCCTAAGATCTTGACACAAATACTGATAAATACATGGAATTATTAAAGGTGCCATCTCAGCAGAAGAGGATTGCTGCTGCCTTTGTTCTCGGGGGAATACATATTTCACCCAGTAGCAAGAGACCCAACTGCTGCTACAATCAGAAATCTCTGAAATGCCTTTAAGCTAATCATCTTTGAACATAAGCCTTTGTTGTTGAATCAGGGACCTTCTATAGATGCAAGGCACAGAAACCTTTTTTTTTTTTATTTTGTGTTTTTTTTTTTTTCTCCCCACCTTGCACAAAACAGCATCAAGCCTGTCACTACCACCAGTAAGGTTCACTGATCTGTCAACATTCACCCCTGATGAAGACAGTGAGAGAAACCCATAGCTCCGGAGAGTTCAGGAGAGAACCAAACAGAGTATTTGCAAAAGAGCATTTTTATATGTTTTCTTGTGACAGCACTAGTTTAACAGAAAATAGTTGGAGTGTGCCAAAAAAGGGGAAAAAATGAAAGACAGTAGTAGTAAGTTAGGCTAGCATGACATGATGGATCTGGGCTATGACAAACCGAATTGGAAAAAAGCTTCCCTGGGGACCAACTATACCAGGTTTGCTGAATTGTATTTCTTGATTTCTTACTGTGCAACAGTGCTTTTTACTGTTAGATTGACTAGGCTTCAGAATATTTTTAAAATTGTACAAATCAAAATCCATGTAGCTTAAAAATGAAGGATGTAAAAGGTTTAGGAATTTGATGTATTGAAAGGCATTCTGTATTCCCTCATGTGAGTATTAAATATACACTTTGTCTGTTTGATGAATTTTAAATCATTGTGGAAGGCAATACACACAAAAGCAGGATAGTAGTTTATAGGACTGAAAACCTTGGTTAAAAAGGACGTAGGCAAAGGACGTATGCTCTGTGATGTATATAAAAAAATGATAAGTAAAGAAAACTTAAAGGTGGGTTCCTTTTAACAAGCATGCGATGCAATGTTTTGTTAGTCCTCTTCAATTCTTAGGTAGTGTTTTTCAAATACCCCTGGGTGAGGTCAGATGAAAAATGAAAAAAGTGGAAGAACATTTGTAGTGCTAAATTTGGCTAATTTTCATATACCATATGACACCAAATAAGTGGACAGTCTGATTCTTTAAAATAGTCATCCATAATAAGCTTTGAATAAATACATAAATGAATAGTCTCTATTAGATAAATGATTTTAGGTACTCAGAGGTGTAAACAATTTGGTTCCCTATTTAGGTAGCATCTAGAACCAATTTGAATAAGTCATTAAATTGTCAGAGTGCAATGTATTAAGTGCCAAATGACAATTGAATTCAAATCAGATAGCAATCTCTCTAGTGGACTCAGATAACACAACTCCATGACTTTTCCTGTCAACTGTTTACATTGGAAGAAGGTGTAAATCAGGTGGTGAAAGTAACTTTTGGTTGAAGTTTAGCAAAATGGAAGACCTAAGCATTGAGAAAGAAGACCTAAATGGCAAGACAGAGTTTCAAGAAAAATTAAAGTGGTAGCCACAGACTGAATAACTTTTGGTAGGTAGTATGAAGAAAGAAAATGGTGTAGTTTCAGGAAAAGAGAACAGTTGCAAACTGGGATTGGCTGTCTGATCTGAAAGAAAAGTAGCTGCTTTCCAACTCTAGTTCACTGAATTTGCCACAGGAATTTGGGGGCAAAATTGCCAAATCTGGATTTTCAAGAGAAGTCAGAAATTTGGATGTTTTTGATTTTATATTTAGGAAATCATTTTTTTAAAAGTCTACATTAACTAAATCAATTAGAATAAACCTGATAGTTGTGTTTTAACCCATATGTTTTCAGTTTATGACCTTTTTATTGTTATAGTCAGCTTGTAATTATGGACACAAAAGGTAGAAAGTCTGAATTTGAGAATGTGGAGGGTGGCTGTTCTAGGTAATTGCAAGACTCAAGTGGTTTTAGCAAGAGGTGTCTAGAGTTTTTAGAAGTAAATAAATGAACAGGAATGGAAAGTCATGGGAACACAGAGAGGATTGGAGAGGTGATTATTGTAGCTGGGATGGTAGCAGGTAACAAGCAAGTGAAAAAAGCATCTGCAAGGTGTTCACATCAAGGCATATGGCAGATTTGTCTGAGAGGACTTAAAGGCGGTAAAGACAGTAAGGAAACACACAAATTTCCCAAAAGATTAGCAGTGAGGGGGTGGTATGCAGAGCAGTTCTGGAGACTGAAAGTAGCATTAAACCCAGAGCCAATCACAAGAGAATGCCTAAAGACTAGGTCAAATAAGTGAAGTGTTCTTAAGGAGAGCACAAAGAAAACTCTTGGTGATTTTGACTTGGATTGATAGTTTCTGTCTAAAGTATATTAAGTGTGTATATTTAATCCAATGTGTATCTTTTTATCATCTATCCATCTATCTATCTGTCTGTCTATTGATTTATTTTGAGAATCGACTCCTGCACAAATAGAAATTAAGTAGCCTTGTGATCCACTATGAGTAAAATGGAGACTTAGGAAAGCTTGTAGTAGAATTGTAAGTGTAAGAAGCTAAAAACTGTGGGGTTGATGATATAAATCCCAGACACAAGATAAGAGAGGAGGAAATTTCCCAACTCAACCAGTGAGTGACAAGGGGGTGGGAATGGTACACAGATTTATCTTTCCTTTGCTTTTATAGGTCCTCATCTTCAAAATAGTGTAAAGCCCCTTCACATTGGGGAGGGCAATCTTCTTTACTGAGTCCACTAATTCAAATGCTAATCTGATCTGGAAACACCCCCACAGACATACTCAGAAATGTTTAATCTGGACACAGGGTGGCTAGTCAAGTTGGCACATAAACTTATCTATCATACTAAGTAACAGTGTTTTTTTTCTACTTCTAAAATGTTACAGTGCATCATTATCTGGTGGGTTATCTTTAGAGAACCCCAATAGCAAGCCAGAGGGAGAGCTCTCGAAGATGCCAGGCAATGGGGATAAAGTTTGTGTTCCTTTTTTTAAGACCTGACTCAGGTTTGCCTTCAGCAAATTTGCAGTTAAACATTTTAATTAGAATGAATTGATTTGAATTCAATTGATTGTGAGTGAACCTTTGGCTTCTCTATCTTTGACCTCTATATCTGTGCCTTTTATCATCATCCTGCTTGGCTAGGGCACCCATGAAGTCTATCTCCTTTTTCTTCATCAAGAAATAATGTTTAATCTGGACACAGGATGGCTAGTCAAGTTGGCACATAAAATTAACTATGAGCTGAGACTCACTAAAAAACAAGGTGTCAGTAAAGGACTCCAGTGTCTTTAAGAGTTGGATTTGAATACTGGACAATGTTAGCTGTAGATTCATTTAAGTAGATAGCCACATGTTTTAAAAATTTAGAATAAAATATTTCAGAAAATGAGAAATTTCAAAACACTTGGAAAATTGTAGTCACCTCTCAAATAAATGTCTATTTCTCAGTGGTACTGATTGACAACTATATCCAAGTGCCCCCAAATTAATAGTAGTGTTGAAAACATTTGTCTATTCTCTCCTATAAACACATCCTGTTCTTATTTTGAAATACAATTGCATGGACTTTGTCATGATTTACTAACTTCATTAAACATTCCGTGTCACATTAGCTTCCTTCCGGCCTATAACAGAATATTATAAAAAGAAAAAGTTAAGATACATCTAACAGTTTCTAAATAAGTATTGTTACTTTTTTAAAAATTAAATTACCAACAAATCTATTTTTTCAACATAAGATGCAGGAAGATGTCAATGTTGCTCAATTATTTTGATCCATCTGTACCTTAAACTAAAGAAATAAAAGGTATTCTACCACTATTACTCATTTGCTCTTAGATTGGTATCCTCTTTAGTTTGGTTTTATTTATGTGTAAATATGCATAGTTCAAAACTTGTTAGTAGCAACACTAATAATGTCATTTATACACTTCACCTTGTCCGTTTGAAATGGATTGTTCTATTTATAGAGTAACAGCCTGTAAAATTAAATTAAAAAATTTATCAGAAAAGACAGTCCTTTTAAAAATTATTATACTAGAAAGAAGGATGATTTTTATTCATAAATAACTCCCAGAGCAACTTTTAAAAAAATCTTTTTTTTTTTAGTTTCAAAACTTTAAAATAGCCTTATTGATTTTTTAAAAATAATTATTTATGTAAAAGAATTTATGACAGAGTTTTCAGTATTTGAAATATACATTCTTATAATTGGAATTTTACAAGACCATTAATTTTAGCAGGGCTAGGAAATGCAACTATAATTTAGGAGCTACTGTTCATTGTTTCTAGAAATAGATATTGACCCCATTAGTTTTAAGTGATAACATTACTAAATGAAAGTATTAATCCAACAGTACCAGAATTACTGATTTTAATCAGTGTTTTTATTCAAAACTTTCCTTTAGCATTTTGATTTCACTTAGCTTATCATACATAAATATAAATGTAAAATTTAAATAAATTATCTTAGAATTCTCATTTTTAAAGTTATTATAAAATTAATGCCTGTGGAAGCTTCTGTGCCTAAAGTCTTTTGTTTGTTACAGTCACTTTGGTATGCATTTTGAATCTGGTGCTATTGATGCCATCCTCTTGGACATTGTTTTGTTAATCAAGAGGGTACCTCAGGGTCCAAAGAAACCTTGTAGCCCAATAGTTAAGTCCCTGAGTCAGTTATTCATCAAATAATGCTCGTAGAAAGAGGATGTAATCTTCAGCAACAACAGGAATAATGAGCTATTATTGAGTTCTCATTATGTGCCAGATATGGTTCCAAACTCTTATGATGTATTTACATATTTACTCCTCACAACAAACAAAATGGATTTTTAAATGAGTTTGTGAAATTTGTTAGCTAGATTTACAACTGTTAAAAAATGTTTGAAAGGCTACTTTCAAACAAACCTGTTTTGCCCCAAGAGTGCAATTTGTGTTCATTTCAGAAGAGGTTAGATTGAGACTAATTTTGGAGTTTTGAACTATTTCAGTGTGTCAAATATGTCAAGTTTTGCTAATAATGCAACATTTCAAAAGCATGTGATGAAGACTGGCTGAAAGTACTCCAGGTATGTCTACTGAGAGCACCAGTTAGGGCATATGTGATATATACAGTATTAGGTAGGGGGTAAATATGTGTTTGAAGGAGAATGTGATGATGGCCATTCAAATTCAAAGCTCAGTGTTATTTGTTGATAGCTACTTAATGCAAAAAAGAAAACCCAAGGGGAAAAAAACTTATTTTCTTATTTAGTTTTAAACTTATATGCTGAAGAGCAGAAATAGCAAAATGAAGCATATTTATTTACTTGAACTGTGAAGATATTTAAATGAAGATATTTAAATGCATTTGACATAGATTAATACAAAGGAAATTAACACAGTGGAAAATTGGTCTTGCTCAACTTCTTAACACTTCTTTAGTATTTTTTGAGATGATTATCTACCCCTATGCTTTTTTCCCCTTATACCTGAATTTTAAATAGCACCTTTTTAAGATTCTAAGGCTATCCTCAAATCTGTCACAGAAATCACATACTTTGGAACCCAAAGCACTGAAGTTTATTGATGCGGGGGAAAAACTCTGGCTCACTACTATGCAAATTCAGCTTCAGTTTCTCAAAAAAATAAGCACATGTAGAAAATATTATCATATGTATTTACTAGGTGTTTCTGATTTTTTTGTGTTTTATGGATTAACTTTTGGTAAAATGGATAGATTTCTCTCCAGTTTACTGATTGACAAAATATTAGTTAGGATAATACTAGCTGCTATAACAAACAAATCCTAAACTAGACAATGGGTAAACAGAGTAGAATTTTATCTCTTACTCTTCTAAGTTCTGCATGGGCAATCCTGATTGCAGGTTGCTTTCCTACAGCCAATAAATCAAGGTCCCCTAGAGGTTTTCTATCTGATGGACCCAGAATCTTTAGTATGTGGCTTCTAAGGTCATTGTGTGCATCTGCACTAAGCCAGGAAAAGGGAATGAAGAAATGTAAGGGCACTTTTCACTGAAAGTGACACCATCACTTTTGCTTATGTTTCACTGGCAAAAACATGACTAGACATTTAAAAGAAGGATTGAGGGCTAGAAAGTGTCATGTCTGGGGTGCAGCCACTTGCAGGCAATAAATGTCTACTGTGGGAGAGAGATTATATTTAATTGGTATGGTTATCATCATCAGCTAAAGTCAATCCAGAAACATCAGTGCTTACCCAAAGAATCCTAGACTCTTCCAGTGAGTAGTAACTGAGGAGTTAGCTCCCCTAACTCCTCACATCCAACCTAAGACTCTGGATACTAGCCCACTGATTACTGTCCAGGTCACTCTGATTTCAAATATGTGACTTCTACTTGGGAAGGAATGAGAGAGAAAATTAACTGATAAGAAAAAAATCTAATCATAACAAAATAATGGCCCACATTTGAGCACTCATATTTGGTGCATTATTCTAAGAACTTTATACATGTTAGTTTAATACACATTAGGGTGATGCTACAAGGAATTGTTTTTATTAGGTCTGGTTTACAGTTGGGGAAACTGAGACAAGTGAATATTCCCTCCAAAGCCATATGGTAAACATCAATTGGAATCAATCAAACCATCTAATGGGATTAGACCATCTATCTCTCTTGGAGAAGAGAGATAAATATCATTTGAAAAGAGAGGGCGAAATTGTGAGGAGTGGTTTCTTCCTCTCATTACAGTTGGTTTATAATTTTGTATAATTCACTTCCTGGGTTCAGAATCCTGTTTTCTCCCTTATAGAAGTTTTCTAACAAGTCCATGTCAAAAGGACTAAGAAAAGGTCAAATTTTTAAGATGGCCTCTAATCTTAAGGCATTCAGATTTTGTTGAGAAGAGTTCTAAAATGATAGCCATGATTGCAGGAACCAAAAAAAGAGAGAAAAAGAAAAAATAGACAGCGGACAAATGGGATTTCAGGGAAAGGTAAGCTCAGGAAGGATAGAGATGCCTGCTGATCATTTAAAAATGGTTAGGACTTCATGAGTAAAGAAGTATAGAATATTCCAAAGGACAAAGGTGATGGGAACAAAGATTCAGGTGGATAAAGACAGTATTTGTAGCAGCACTGAAGACATAGAGGCAATTTTAGGAATTAGAGTTATATCATTATCCATTTATACTTTAGAACTTATTTTTGCACATATTTTTAATTCAATGTAACCATCTGGTGAGGCCTGGCACTCTTCGATTTGTTGCAAGTAGTAGTGTTTATCTAGTATGTAGGCACAGGAAAATGAATACTGGCTTCTGGGAACAAAGACTGGCGGAGGGATTTCCAAACAAATGCCACCTTCCACACATTTCAACAAGTGTGAGCGTTAAGGAATGTGATTCCCTGCCTTTACATTTCTATGTCCCCCAGGACTGTTTAATGAAAACCTAAACAAGACCTGAGTATTCCACCTATCCTGCTTCTAAGTTACTCTGTTAGAGGAACTGACCATCCTTGTATAGCCATATCACTTTTCATCTCTGCTTTCTCATGCAGAGAAAACTTCACCCCTCCTTCAAATCAAGGGATGAGCCCCTGGAGGACATCTAGTGAGTTCTGAATTCTCTGAGGAGCCACCTCTGACTATTACTGTTGTTCTTTGTCAATCACAGAACACTCCCAGTGACATCATTGCTGTTTTCAGTATTATGTTGTTGCTGGAGGCAGCATGAAATTGACAAGGAATGGCACCGAGAAGAGCTGAAAGGGCAGTTCTGCTTTTTTGATGTATTTGACACCTATAGTTACAAGAAAGAAAACAGTTTTCATAAGCATATTGCTGGGTGATCTAGAAGGTGAATGATTATTTAGTAGGCACTTTTCAATGCAGTAGAGCAGTAGAATCTAAAGTGCTTCTGTGTACTTCCACACTAAGCATATCTTCCTAAGTAGATGCAGCCTGGTCAGGTAGTTTCATAGAAATCTCTGGATCAGTAATTAGACTTTAGTGCTTCAATGAAAACCCAATCTAAACCTTAGAACTTTGTGTTCTATGTGACAAAGTTTTCACTTGCTTAAAATTGTATAGAGGGTCTCTTTGGTTTTAGCTGTTAATGCTTGTTTGTGTTTTCTCCATCTGAGTAATTATCTTATGACTAGAAAATCTGATGTCTAAAGTGAAAAGAAAGAAAAACATACACTTGTCTCACCTTGGGGTGCCTTTTTGAAGTATCAGAAGACAAAATCTGCATGAATTCTAATTATTATAATTACTGTAATAATAACAGCAAGTTTGACAGGTAAGCAATAGCAAATGAGAGGACTTAAACCCACATAAAATCAGCTATATTGATAACAAGAGTAGTTTTAACACTAAGTGGGCAGATTACAAAATTGGTAGGTAATTGATCAGACTGTGCTAGAGATCACAAGTTCAATTACCATCAATAGTGCATTGGACCCAAGTAGTTATACTGAGTCTACAGAATTCAGTAGTTGAACATGGTTGGCTGTTTCTAAATCTTCAATTTCTGTGGAGGTCCCCAGTGTGATACCTCAATGACAGCTCTCATTTTGGTGGCCTTTGTGACATTGTCTTATGAGCTTTTCCTTTACTCAGCCAAGCTTTCTCCCTTGTTCTCCTTTGCTCTCTGTGTGTGGAAGAGAAGAGTAGCAATTGGGAGTATTTTTGAGCAAAAGTGTTGATTGTCTATCTCAACATGGCATTCTTCTGTTTTAGGCTCATTATGATGAGTGTAAGAAGCAGGGTGACACTATAGCGAAGAAAAAAAGAGAAAATTGTCCTGTGACTGTTTTGATGTTTCTACTGTAGCAACTAAAACAAAACAAAACAACCTGCAATTACTAAAATAAAGTTAGACATCCTAGGAGAGGCCATATATTTAGCATTGTGTTTCAATATTACACATATATGCAGTTATGGAAAAAATAACAAATACAAAAAAATCCAAACACAGCATTATTGAGGGTTAGCTTGTTTCCAGTTACTTGGTAGTATTTTTTTGCAGATAGTATTTCATTTTATTCTAATGGTCAAGTTACTGTGATCTCCTCTTCACAGATGAGAAAACTGAGGCATAGAGAAGTTAAATGATTTTTTACATTCCCACAAATAATAGAAGCACAGGAAATTTTTGTTTCCTTCATTTTACAAAGATTTCTCCTTGTATGTCCCACATGTAGTGTAAGACCTTTTTCTACTACTTGCATTGGCCATTCTTCTATATTATTATCCTTTTATAGATTTAAAAAGGTAAATCTACCTTTTGAGTTATCACCATGGGTTCATAGCCATAGTTCGTCTCAAGAGGAATCTCTTACATTCCCAGGTACATATTTGGCTGTCAATCACTTAAAAAATAAATAACTTGAGTGATTTGTTCTCTATCACTTCTCCTTTAAATCACCTCCAGTTCTCAGATGCCTCATCCACTCATGTAGATATTACATATTACAGTACAGATGTTGGCACTTCAGTCTCAATATCAATTACCATGTAGAAGAATTAATAAAAAGGTAGTGTTATAATTCCACCTCAAATGGATGTAATCTCTAGTTAGCATCTTAAAATACTGAAACTCTTTATTATCCTCTTAGCACACTATGGTATTGACAGCACTTTGTTTTACCTTATCATTATAACATCATTGCTGAGAATTTCCACTTGTATCACTACAAGATGATTATGACAGCTTCACTAAGCCTCATTCATGTGAATTGAAAATTAGTGCCATAAAGAAAATTCCTAATAATTATTTTCTAAGACGTATTGGTACTTTTCAAACTTAAACTCATTAAACTGATTTGAATTTCACTTCAGCAAATTCAAACTGAGTGTTCTTATTAAATTGGTTTCATACTACTTTTAGGTAAGATTCAGTCAGAAAATATATTAGTAAGAACCACATGCATAACCTCCTCATAAATTCCAGCGGTAAGTATATCCTCAATACTTGGGATGTATCAAAATAATCATATAGTATACTAAATTAAAAATGATCCAAAAAAGTAAACAATACAGCAGATATGGTGTTAATTGTTTTACATTCATTAGTTTATTTCACCTGGTTGCCTCCATGAGAAGTTGTGTCTCCATTTTAAAGCGTGATAATTGAATGTCAAAGATGTTAAGTAATGTTCAGTTACACAGTTTGTATGTGTCAAGAACCTTTTTGGAATGCACTTTTCATTGGTTCTAAAATCGTTGTCCTTTTAATTTTGTCACATAGTTGTGTTAACTCAAATTTCCAACACTTTATCCTTTTTCTATTGTTTTTGTTGTTGTTACTATCACAAAAACAAGAAAGAAAGGGGTTAAGGATAGTCAGCTATAATGAGAAGTAGGTACTGAGTTGAATTAAGTTTTAATTCAACACCTAAAAAATAAGAAATAGAAATGATTCGTTTTTCCCCAAATTAGCTATTATAAGAAAGTTTGAACAAATACATATTGCAGCAATTGAAATCAGTATGCAAAATGACTTATGGAAGTTGAATAGAGAAACAGGAAGATGGTGATCTCACCACTGAGCAATTTGAGTACTTATATATTTCTTGTGACTGAGATTTTTTTCTTTTTAAATATTAAAAGATGGCATCCACAGTTTGGGTGGAAATACTCTATTTATCACACTTTACCATGCATTATATGTACATAATTTTGCTTGCTTTTTTGAAAACTTCTCATTATAGACTTGTTATATTTGTTGCAGTGTAGCCCTTGATGTTTAATGAAATGTTGGAGGTTATTGCATCCTACACTGAATTGATTGTTCCCAGAATTTTATAGATTTTCTCCTCTTTGTCTTATCCTATTTATCATTTCTTTATACTTACTTTCTGTGGTATTTCTTTTTTATATTTTGTGGTAAGTTGAGGAATCTATCTTCCTTTTTTTAATAGTCAGAATATCCAAATTTAATCCAAAAAAGGTTTACTAGAAGACAGGAAAGCAGAAGATGCATGCACAGACACAAGTAGGCAGAAAACAGAAATCTGTTTTCTTAAAATTGTGTCTAAAGTAAATTTTCATAGGTCTTAAGTGAGGACCCAAGTAAATTAACCTTATACAAGTATTTTCCACAGTAAATCAGGTTATGAAATTAAAGTCAAGAAAGGTTGTTTTGCAGTTAATTAGGATAGAACATGTGGCTTATTTGCCTAAGAAATATTTATGAATGATTTGGAAACAACCACCTTGCAAAAAGCATTTGAGCAACAATGAGGAAGGGAGAAAGAGCCATGTTCATTTAGGCTGAAATCAACCAAGAAAGCCTTTTGTACAATGTCTATAAAAAGTTGCAAGTGTCATTGGAAAGTAATTCCTATTTTATACAATATTACTTCATAGCACTTGATAAGTAAAATAGCTGGAATTAGAAGGGAAAATGATTGAGCTCTGTGTAGAGAAGTCAGCAAACCTCTTCTTTTTTTTTTGTAAAGATTCATTTCTGCATACAAGAGTTGGTGTACAGGCCAGAGTCATGGGAGGTGATAGGATTCACCAGACAGAATGGAGAGCAAAACAGGCAGATTGAACGAAATACATTGCTGAGCATAGCAGGAGAGGTCTGCTGCACCACGTGGGCTCCCTCCCTGGCCTGGGATGGAATTCACGCTGCTGTGCTTCACAGAGCTGCGCTCGATCTGCTGTACCTCCAGAGAGGTCCAGCAGACCTATTCTTAATGGGCAGATATTGAGCACTCTAAGGCACAAAATCTGAAAACGTTCTACAGGAGTATTCCATTCCAACACCTAGGTGGCAGAGGCCAGGTACCTTTGTGCTGGTCTGGGACTTAGAAAACCACCATTCAGTTTGTGCAATTGATGTAGCACATTGACACAAGAAAATGAAGCAGAACAGGGTCATGTGTGGCCTTAGTGAGGCAGAAATAATAGGTAATCTCTTAATCTTGTACAATGCTGTAAATTACATATACTTTATTTTATATAGGAATCTAATTATCTCAAGTATTTATTGTGTTATTTGTATATTATCCTCATTGTATGAGTTCATGTCTCCCTAACTGGTATAGCAAGTAGACCCAAATGTATCATGACCAAAGCAGACACTTTTGTCATTGTTGAGAAGGGGATTCTTGGATAACGAGGTCACCCCCACCTACCCTGAGATAAGCACTGATTCAGAGACATCTGTGGCTCTGCTTGAGTCTTACCATTATTCTCTACAAAGAGAGTGCAGAGAGGGCAAAATAATGGTTACAAGCCATGTTTCAGCTGCAGAACTTGTCTCATTCCCTTATAGTCTAATGACTAGAATGCACACATCCTTATTCCAATGAGGAGATGGAGTCCAGTTTTGTAAAAATTAAAGGAGAGTGCAGCATTCACAATTGTGTTATATACTAAGTGACTGAAAGATCTGTATCTAATAGAGAATTACCAAATCAACAAGTATAGCAACTACATCATTATTATATTAATAGAAGGACTGCACAGAGAAACATGTGCAAAGTCTTAAACCTGCTTGCAAACTCTAATTACATTTGTGTCTATGAGTCAAGCTAAGAAATATCTTTGTTTTTCACTGTTTTACTTAATATCTACTTTTTGCTAAAATTCTAAGTGAGTGGATTTTGTTTGAGGTAATTATTATGGTGGTATTCCTGAGGTACCATGCTTACTAACTGAATACCAATAATATTTATCTGTAGTAGAAATGTAATATTTGCATACTTTTTTACAACTTATATATTATAATTTAGACCATAAAAGGAGGATGTTAAAAATCTCCACAATAATATATTCTCCAGAGGAAATAATAGTTTATAAGCTTTGTCAATTGATCACTTTTCTCAAAGCAACTAAAGCACCAATAAAACAGTTAATATTTTATAAACTTAAACTATGTATACAAAGGATACATTATCACCATTATCTCCTTGAAATGTTTTATTTCTTAAAGTTTATAACATAGATATTTTTAAAGGCAAAATTGTTTCATCATGAAAATTGCTTGATGCTAATTCAGTAACCATTTTAGGGATAAAAAGAGTTGCAATGTTAATTTGTGGGTTATTTTTATGTATACAAATGTGGCTATATACACAAATGGAGATGATAGATGATAGGTAGTTATATGAAAGGTTTTTAAATAGGGAATATGATTCCCTATTTGCAACAAACAAGTGTTGAACAAATGATTATCTAGGAAAAGTTAAGAACTTCCGTTTTTAAAATAGGCCTGTTTTTCTTTTAGGCTGTCTTTTACTCTAAGTAAAACCTTTAGTGGGTTTTTTAATCCCACGAACCTCAGTTTCTTCCCTTGCCTTATAACCCCAATAACCTCATCTATAAAAACATGTTGAAATGATCATCAAGTAGCTACAGAGTTCATTATTGGTGTTCCATATCCATCAATCTCATGCTCATTCCTTCTGTGTAATTCTACATTTAAAATATCATCAATATAATCTGTACCCTCACCCTTACCCTCACAAGACTTTGTTAAAGAGGACCTTTAATGTAGCTGACATTTGGATTATACTTTTTTCCCTCCAAGTTAAATTTTTGTTAAGTGTTCACATTTTAAAAAAAAGAAACTATAGCAAGGTATATAAATAATACTTCTTGCTCTGACTAAAAATAATTCTGACACTTTATATTCTTTATGAAAATTTCAGTCCAATGTGGTGTGAAATTCTGGGCTGAAAATCTACATTGGTGAAAATGCTTATTTAACTTAGTGGCATAGATAATATGAAAGGTAGAGAGGAATTCTACTTACGATTTTATAACAAAAATTTGCTTGGAAGAAGACAGAGATCAGGCATTCTTCAGTTTGCAAATGATGCCAAGTTCCCCTAAGTAGTGAAATGCCAACCCATTCTCAGTTAATAGCTTAGTGAACATATTATATATGCATATCTATTCCTACTATTTGAACTCAGGATGACTAGTTTTGCCCTTTCACAAAAATGACCCTTTTATCGAAGAGAAAATATTCCACTGAATAAATCATGAACTTGACCACAAATCAGCTCTTGTGGTTTTATAATCTAACCCTTACTTTATAACTGGTGAAGATAAATTTGATGTCTTATATACTTGAGGATAAGTATAATGAAACCACTCCTTTGCAAATAAATATAAAATTACAAGGCAAGTATGCACATTCACAGGATGCTAAACCACCTTCTTATTTCTTCCTTGTTCATTTAACTTTTAAAAACAGATTGGTCTGAAAGTAAGGTCAGTTTTAAGGCAGTGCTTATTCAATTTTATGGAAACTTCAGCAGAATTGTTTTGAAATATGAAGTTACTGTCTTTGCAGATTGAAGATGGTCAAATATTGACCTATGTGTACCTCTAAAAACCATGGTACTTTCAAAACCAAAATTGTACAATTGTGTATAATAGTGATAACATTCTAAAGCCAAAATAATTAAAGGCATATCAAACTTTAGACATAACCAGTCTTCCTTTTACAATGTTTTGTCAATAGACTCTCAAGATAAAACAGAACTTTAAAATGAAGCAAGTAATAGAATATCAGTGTCTTAGGGAAAATGGTCCTTTCATACAAATGGAATTTGAGCAACTGTTATAAACAAATTAAGGGTAATTTAAATTATATAAATATCATTTGGTGCCAAAAGTCTGCCAATCAAATAAAACTAGTTGATACTATATTCTTTAAATTATTTTGTAAATAAATATATTATGTCTCTTATAAATAATTTATTTCATTATAAAAATAGTTTGTGGGATATACTAGATTAGATATTTAACCAAGGTTTTTTCTTTTTTTTTTTTTTTTTAATTTTGAGAAAAAAAATTTGCAACACCTGTTCCCTACTTCTACTTTTAAAATAATTGGAGCAATGTCAGTAACTTTACTGGGCATACTGTGAATTTCTTATAGAAGGATGTACTACTTTTATTCAGATGAAATTACTACATTAAGGTAAGAAAATTCCTTAGTTTATTGACTAAAATCTGTGTGAAAGACATAGTACGTCTTTCTGATAATAGTGAACAGAGTTTGAAGAGAATAGTGGTTGCTGCAGGGTTAAGATTAATAGAGACAGAGGGACAACCACGTGTCACTAGGAGAGGGAGCAAAGTGTTCAGATGATGGGCCTTGAGCTGGTTAGATGTGTCTAATTCTTGGCTCTTCTCTCTACTAGCTATTTGATGATGGACACATAATGATAAACAGGGCTGAAAACTTCACATAATGAGACATCACAGGGTGGTTATGATAGGTGGAAGGAGCAAACTGCCTTGCACAGTGTCTGACATCTAGGAAACACTAGCAAATATTAGTCCTTATTAATAGTATTTAGGAGAGGGTTTTTGTAAGTGTGACTGATCTAGAGATAATCAGAAATGTGTGTGCATAATATGAACTCTAGGTTCTGACCCCTGCTCCTTGATTTAATTCAACAACTTCTTCAGGAGGAGCAGTTTATTTTCTTGAGTGGTAGTTGCTTTTGCATAGTCTTTTTCCTTTGACTCCTTACTCTCTTCACCAATACCCCATCAATTTGCTGTGACCTTATATTACTTGTTCTTTCGTTGATAGCAAATTATCATATGGCAACTGAAAATAACAAACATTTGTGCTCTCAGTTTCCATGGGTCAGGATTCTGGGCAAAACCTAGTAGGTCTTCCCAAAAGACAATTATCTGAGGTATCCTATTAGTTTGATGGGATTTTGCACTCATTTTAGGTTTACTGGTGTTGGCAGAATTCAGATACCTGTGGTTGCAGGTTAGAGCCTTTTGTTTGTAAGTAGTTCATAATACATAATACAAATGTTTGTTTCTTCAAGGTCAACTAGAAGAGTATTTCTCCTGCTTTTAGTCATTTCTTTCAGGGAAGGGTGGATCATATTTTAAAAGGGTGCACTTGATTAATCAAGCCCATCCAGGGAAATCAGCCTTTTGATTTAACTCAGCCAATAGATTTGAGGAACCTTCATTATATCTGCAAATCCCTTCACCTCTACCAGATAATGAAATCTAACCAAAGGAGTGAGATCCCGTCATATTCCCAGAGCTTGCCCACGCTTAATAGAGGGGAGTATCACTGGGCCTTTATGCAGGGCCTAGAATGTTGGGCACCAAATTATAATTCTTGTTACTCCACCTCTAGTTATTTCAAATAAATAAAGGTCCTTTTATCTTCCAGTTATGGATAAAAATTAAATTTTAAGGCTCAGGGAAGGTAGCAATATAGAATGATGAAGATGCAATTGAAATATAGTGGATCAATACATTGTGATCAGAATCTCCTATTTCATATTACAAACTGAATGAAGAGGGAAAGAGGAAGGCCTGGAGGTAATTAGTTTAAGTCAATATGGAAGGAAAAAGAAAGGATAACTTTGCCTCACATCTAAACAAAGACATATTTCAAATACCTCCTGCATAATTGTTTTGAATTTATCCAATTCATCTTTCAATGGCTTGGGGCAGAAAGAACTGAATGCTGTGTGGCTTGATTGTTCACCTGGTAAAACAGGTATATCTATATGACTTAATTCTTGTTTTCTATAATACAGTTCTTATTATATAGTTAGTTGCACTTATATGAGGTAGCACTGCATTTTCTTATGGGTTTTTATATTTGCTGAAAAGCTTTAATCAGTTTTATTCTTTCATGAGCATGAAACTAGACACAGGTTTACACGTAACTTTCTTGATGGAAAGATTGTAAGTCACAACCCTTTCTTCAAACAGGTACACTTAAGTATAGCTGTGTGGTGGAGGAAAGTTAAGAAAGACCCAGACTGTAAATTAAATGAATTATTACTCTATAGATTCAATAAAAATGGTCATATGAAAAATTGAATGAAATCATATCTAAAATTCTATTTAAGAATTTTACTTTATTTTGTGCTTATTTTTTTTCATTAATGAAGTAGACTAAAATCACAAGTGGAAATAAGGAAGTATTTTGCAGATAGACAGAATTATTATAATGGGACCAAGATCTGTGACTAAATAATGGGATATTATTAGGCAAGTTACTACCCCTCTTCAAGTTTCCAGTTCTTTAAGGATAATTAGATCCAGTTTGCAGAATTGGGATAATCATAAACAATTAAAAATATATTTACAACACAGTGCCCAGCAAATGGGAGAGGAATTGAAACTACTGATGTTATATAGAGTTATTATCTCTATATTGCCATTGACATGCCAGGTTGTTTTAAGTGAGAATATGATAGAAAAACCATTCCTGATAACCTACCATGAAATTACAGGGAATACAATAACGTCAAAATCATTGAACAAATCATGAGGGAAGAAAATACATGTTTAGCATTCACATATAACCTTTTATAATATTACCACTCCATGATACTATTTAATAAACATTCTAGAAAAACAGATATCAACTTTTAATTATTTCATATTTCCTTCTGAATTAAAAAAGTAGTATAATAGTGTGCTGAAAATGATAAAGAATTAAATATATCATCATAAAAACAAATATTTTTGCTGATATAAAATTATTTGATTCTGGCTTTCCTGGTAGCCAGGCAAAAAAGAAAGAATACTTTCAAGAAGTAAAAATTTTTTCTGGATCTTATTTTTGAAAATGTCTAGTACTATTCTTTTATATATATTAAACACTTAATTTTTGTATTTTTATTAAGGGTACAGTGGAACAATAAAGTATAATATTAAGTACGACTCAAGAATGACTGCTGAGAACTAAATAGAAATGTTTCTGTGGAATCAAACTTTTTCCTTCATGCTCTACCTCTGTTCCTTAATACTTCAAAACAAAGGTGCTATCAAGCATTCAAACCAAGTTGAAATTTTAGCCAATATACGGGAACACAAACTTAAAATGCAATTCCACATTGTATGGGCACCCAACTGTTGACATTTCCAATACACCATCCCCAGCTGCTGACTCTGCTGAAGAAAGAGGTTTCAGTGTATGAAAGACTTGTTTGCATTCTCCTAGTAAAGAAAACTTATCCAATCCAGCCTTGCCAGTGTTGAGTATAGGACATTTATAAGCCTTTAAGTGAAGAAACTGGACTAGAAAAAAATCCATCTAATTCTAGAATTGTACCCACAACAGGGTTTACCAAGCACAATGTGCTCCATAAGTAAATGTTACGAATGAATCCTGTTCCTCTGTGGTGACAGGAATCTGATTTAACTATTCCAATGTTTAAGAGCATTAATTGATGTAAATATTTGATATTTCTCAATTAAAATAGGGCAGGTGGTAACAGCTAAACTATAAATATTTATAGTAGGATTTCTATTGAGCCTAGTCACAGTTGATATTTTGGACAGGATAATTTTTTGTTGTTAGGGGTTATTCTAGGTGTACGATCTTAAGCAGAATACCTGGTTTCTATATACTAGATGACAGTAACATCCCCTCCATTAAGTTGTGATAACCAAAAATGTCTGGAGACAATTAAACACCATTTGAGAAACATTGGTATATATGAACCTGTGTGTGTGTGTGTGTGTGTGTGGGTCTGAGAGAGAAAGAGAGAGAACTGCCTATTACATAATACTTATTGCTTATTTTTGTTTGTTGTATCTTGACTATATGAGGTCAATCATTGATTATTAATTTTATATTCTTCCATGTCATAATAGATAATTAATACAATTATCCTAAAGGTCACTTTTATTTTGAATATAGCACGACTGGAGTCTAAAAAAAATTAAGTATTTTCCAAAATTACAGCTATGTACTTCATTTCATTGCTTATGTTCTTGATAAAAATCATGCAAACACAAGCAGTCTGATGTTATTTTTTTGTTTACAGTATTACTGTGTTGTTTTGGTTAACAGAATGAAAAACAGCACTGTAATACTACAAGTAAAAATGTTTTATTCTTAGTTTGTTTCATCAATAAAAGCTGACATTTTTGCAAGAAAGATGTTATACTATTGAAATTAACTCTTAGTCAATTGTAAATAATTGTATTATATCGGTATGTTATCATGAAGATTAGAAATCATTTCCTACAGAATCATGTTTTTGCTTCCTCAGCACAGTTTCAATTGAAAGGAATTTGAATGAAGTGCATCTCATTACTAACATAAAGTAGATGGAGCTTGAATAATTTTTATATTTATTTTCCATGGACGGCTATTACATTTCTTATCCTATCTATCCAAATTTTATAAAATAAATTGTTTTAATCCATTCTTTGGAGAGGAGCAATGAATTTATTTTTGCAAAAGCTATGCATCTGAATATATTGTAATATGCATAAAGCTCTGTTAACACAGTTATTTATATAAAAAGTGTAGCTGCCTTACCTTTTATTTAATTTACATACTTTATTTACTTTCTGACAGGTTCTTCTCTTTGCATTTTTATTTACATACCAAAAATGTCTTTTCAGATAAGTCAACTAAAACTTTAATGTACTGTATAATTTAAAACTCCATAAAATGTTTTATGTATTATATAGTTTTGTATGAATTTTTAGGTTGATGGCATAGAATTTTGGAAATATTTCATCAATGATTCCTATATAATAATACCATATTTCTTAAATATGAAGGAAAATGAAGCATTGTCTTTTGTATGAGATCATGTTTAGAAAGAATTACAAAACTTATACCCAGTCTATTTATTTCAAACAGGAAAAAAAATCTCTGGCTATTCTTATGGATATATTTTTTTTCTGAAAAGATTAATACGAATATCCTATAATAGGGGCATGTTGCATTCTTAGGGAATTTGATGATTTATACAAGTTATACAGAAGATCATTATTTTTCCATTCAAATGTTGGAAAACAATAAAAGTCCCCTTATATTCTTTATAAATTGTAACAGGGATCACTCACCAGAGAAGTAGTAAGGCTCCAGTATATCATTTCAAAGAAGTCCAGTTTTAGAAATATAAACTTAATCCTCTTCCCCTCCCTTTTTTATATTTAGTCTGTGTAAAGCATGGTTTGTATTTGCATAACCCACCATTCATATTCTTGTGAGTTCATGATATAAATAATTTGAAAAATTTCATTCAGTTCCCCAAATTATTCCAGTCATTATGGATGATTCATGAGAGGATTAATCTCTTGGATGTGACATGAAACTAGAGAGGAAAGACACTACCTATCATATCATTTGCAGTTAAGAACATGCTGCATATCTTTAAGCTTTACTTAAAGTGCTTATAGTAATTGGGTGTGCATGCCTTAGCTCCGTTAAAACCCAAACAGCAATATGGGAGAGTGTGGTTTGTTTTTTAAATGTGCAAGGAAGGAAAATTAGTGAAATCTGTTTAAGTCACAAAACTGCCTCATTCAGGACCCAATTCAGCAGCATGGAAAAAGTAACTCAACTTAACTGTACTCTTAGCATATGTCTAAGCTCACAAATTTCAATTCACTTTAAATTCCTTTCTTGTCCCATGGATCTGCCTGCAAAGAAAAGAGAGACAAAGATGGTAAACTGGTTCAGTAGTTCATTACCCTAGAGTCTCTCAAGGTTTTCCGAATAAAAATGTCTCCGGTTACAGGTAAAGTGTCTTATGTGTTGCAATGATGATACACAGAAAGGATTGCTTTCTTTTTATTATGGTCTTTTCCTCTTTTCCCTCTCTCCAACTTCTACTACTGCCACCACAGTAAACACAATTACGCAGATGCAGATGGAGTTTAAGGGTATAATCTTTTTATTTTATCCATGCAATGAAACCTGGGGGGAAGAAACACAACCAAGCTAATGGACAATAGATTTAGATATTTTACAGAAATTGTGGTTTAGTGACCTAAATTGCACCATAATCTTTTAAAGGATTACAGTATTTGGGTAGAAAAAAAATGATCTCTCTTTCTATAATGGCATCTCTGTATAAAGGGATATTATTGGATCTGAGCTGCATGGTAACAGCAGATATTTTTCTTTATATCTTTCAGCAATTCAGAATAGTTCTCAGATACATCTGAGAAGTAGCACTGAAGAATTAGTCTTCATTTATAATCAAACATTCTTGAATAACATTTTCTTCTAATTTTTGTTTTAAAGGTCTAACATTTGATCGTATGTTTTCTTTAGTTAACTTTCTATATTATATGGCAATCTCTGCGGTTATTTTTTTCAAAGATAAAAAAGAAAAAAAAGCATGCTCAAAATGTAGAAGTTATTTTTGCAGTAACGTATGTCATGATTTTTAAACATTCAGGCCTTTAAACTTTTTTTATAGTGTATGTTCTTGCCAATCCCAGCACAGTTCTACAAAGTAAAATATTTGGCAGTGAATTCATATTAACAGATGGAACAAGAAATTAACACGTTTTTGCTTCGCTAATTCACAGTTCTTTTAATACGCTAATTCTAAATCACCTGTTCTGACTTTGACAGGCTACAGACACCTGTTTGGGGTAATATTCCACAGCTAATTATTACACGAGAAATTCAGCTTCCAACAAAAGGTTTTCTGTGTGAAATTGTCATAGTTAACAAATTAGTAATACCAAATACATTAAATCTATTTCTGATGTCTTAATTTAAATACACTTCATCTCCTACTTATCTTTAACTAAAGAATGATATATGAAAACTAGAGACTGTCCTCTTAGGGTTTGAATTCCGTCTATCACACTTTACACCGTGGTTGCACTGATCAAGTCGGGATGTTCTTCCCAGTAGCAGAGATTTACTGTAATACTGTATTTTAAATGGCAGGAAAAGAGTATAGAATTTTCAAGTGGCTGGAAAAATTCCTAACTGTATGTTAAAAATGACTCAGGAGAGTTAAAAAAACATACTGACAAAATGAAAGAGAGAAAAGAAAAAGCCTGGGTGGCATCATATGGAAGACAGACAATAAATAAATAGGAAGTTCACTGAACTATGGAATTGGAAGTATGAATCACTCACATGAAGCACCAAGAGGACTATTGACTTGTTTGCTAAGGACTTATTTACTGAAAGAAAAGCAAGGTAACCATGCCAGGAACTTCATGGATATATAATCAAATACTCCCTACTCCCAATATCTCAACCTCTTAAGGGACAAACTACCTCTATTTCCCACTAAACCTTGAATTTTTTGATTTCTTTGTATTGTTCTTAGTTCTTCCAAAAGAGTCATTTCCCTCTATCACCTCAGATGATCTCCTTCCACAGTAGCTCTTCTTCACTTTCATTCTCCAGTAAGACCCATGCTACAGGGAAATGTGGAGGCAAAGTGTGTAAAGTGTGTGTGTGTGTGTGTGTGAGGGCAGACTGACAGAACAAGAAGCAAAATCATAAACGTAAGGTTTTTAGATGTTTGTAACATAACGACAGATGCTGAGGTAGAGTCTATCTTTAGATTTGCCAAAGGTTCCATTTTGTGTGTCTGTTTTTGATTCTCCCTAATTGCTGTTCAGCTTTGTATGTAGCTTTGCTAATGTGTCTTCCTTAACCATGTTAGGGAAGCAGAAAACTTGTCGTTTCTTTAATTAACCTTTATATCTTACTACCCAGATAGTAGAGTTCACCAAACAGTCACTCTTGGAACTTTTAATATTGGTAGTGTTATACTCTGATTTAGAAGTTATTGTGCAAAGTATATTTTTTAAATGCATTTTTATTTTGCAAGACTTCAGGTGGTTGAGGAGAGCTTGTTTTTTTTACATTTAGATGCCTTGAAATTTTGTTGTTTTTCTCCCAATTGCTACTCTAGAAAGCACATGGTCTTTAAACCATGCTTTATGACATTGCTATTTGCAGAAATTTAACTGGCAGCCCACCCCAGGAAGATAAAATCCTGTTTCATCCAAGTTTGGTTCCCCTCCTACACCCACACCTGAAACCATATTTCTGCCAGAGCCTACATTCTGCTAAGGAGGAAACCAATCTTTTATAATACTTTAACATACGTGAATTTTATTTTATTTTTAATTAAAAAATTGCATTTCTCATCCAAAAATGCTAGATGACATTTAAAGCTAGAAAAGAGTTTCCAAATAACTCACCTTTACAATTAACTCTTATCATAACTAGACAGTTATTTCACTGTACAGGATAAGGATATAAGCAAATGGTTATGACATAGCTGTGAAGTTGAAAGACCTCCATCACCACTCAAGTATTTGGCAAAGTTCAGAAGCACATTATCCTACAGGGATTTGCTCAGGGCTCAAAGTTTGGAAGAGAGTTACTTGTACAGAATTGGAATAAAATAAACTTTTATTTTCAGTTAATAAGATGTCTCAAGAGTATACTAAACATCCTAATCTTTGGGGGAGGAAGAAGAGTCAAGGAAGTTTCTGCAAAATTCTCTTAAAAGTCCCTAAAAACATGTTTATATATCAACTTGCTATTTATGAAGTGATTTAAATGGATTAAATCACATTATAATGCAAAATATTTTAGAGCTAATATTTAAAGGATAATAATTTTGAAAACGTGTTAGGATATATAGTCAATGTAAAATTATTCAGAAAACTGTTCAAGATGATGAGTGACATTACAGTTCAACTCAACTGTTTCAGTTAAAACATTTTGACAAATCAAAAAATAAAAAGCACTATCTCCAATTTAGCCTACTTTAATAAAACCTTTACGTGTAATATATGAAATGATATATATCTTTATATATAATCTATACACATGCACAACATACACATACATTTTAGGAAATCTTGTAATCATTTGAAGAATCTAGTATATAGAACATTCGAGATTTATTATGGCAACAATTAATCACTCTTCCAAGCAAATAAATGTCTACAGACTTATGTAAAGGAGAATGAATTGTTTTATGAAAGCAGCAGATACTGTTAATTTATAATAACCATTTATATCCTTAAGTCATCGTCTCTCTCCATACGAATGCATATATATCAAGGTGCTGAATTTGTTATATTATTTATATATTTTTAAAAGAATTGAGTGATCTTCCTAGAAAATTAATTTTCTTAATGAACTTAATCCTAACCCAATTCTATTAATCTATCTTAGAAAAATATTAGTACAATAATAATAATATTTGTTGAATACCTAATGAGTACTAAATACTCTCCATTAATCACTTCATGCTCTATTCTTAGATTTTTATTCCATTTCACAGATGGGTAACTGAAACTCAAAGAAGTTAGTAAGAGAATAGTTAGTTATTAAGTTAACAAAAAGTTATAACTTCTCCTCTGGTCTCAGTGCAGAAACCAAAATAAAATTTCCAATAGTAGACTAATTGCAAAACTCTCCACATGATACTGATGATCAACTTTCCAGTAGCTAGATATATGGAATTCCACTTTAGCAGCAACCATAATCAAAACCCAAAAAGCACTTAAATAATTATATAGGCAAATGAACTGCCTATATAAGAACTCCAAACTAATCATTGATCATAAAATGTTAAGTGAACCAATTGCATTGCTTTAGTAATCTACAGTAATGTTGCATTATCACTAGATATATTAATGTCAAATAGATCATGTGAAATGTTATATATTTAAAATTCAGTCAATGTTTACAAGTTATTCATTGGCATTAACTTTGCCTTCAAAAAGTTTATAGTTCAGTAAATTACAAATCCCATTATTTTTTAGCTTTAAAATGCATATAAAGATATTTATATAAAATATTTTATGAGCAAATTTTATATGTGTTTTATATGTGTTGTTTCTTTAAAGAGATTTTCTTTTTATCATTAAATATATTTAGCAATTATAAATCATAACTAGATTATTATATCCTTGGGCCGAAGACTGTATCTATATTATTTAGTATTAGTTTTTTAGCCTTTCTTACAGTCATGACAGAACACCTATGTTTTAACAACTCAATGTTGGATGGATGGATGGATGGATGGATGGATGGATGGATGGATGGATGGATGGATGGATCGATGGATCGATGGATGGATGGATCGATGGATGGATGGATGGGTAAATGGATGGATGGTAGATAGGTAGGTAGATGGATGGATGTGAACTCTGGCAGATAATTCTGGGGCAGTAGAAATGAGGAGAAAATGACCACACAGACACATAAATGCATACCTTGGTAATTCAGACAGTAAAAATTGAATAGTTGTCACTGATTTAAGTATGGAAATAAGATCAAGGGCAATTTATGGTCATAGGGATCTTACCTTCCAGTGGGGGAGGTACAATAATAAATTAATAAGTGAACATAGTAAACAAGATAATTGCTTTATTTGATTTTTTTCTATAAAGGTAAAAACTGTGAGATGATAAAAAAGTCACTCAGTTGACTACTTTAGAATACATAGGCAGGGAAGATGGAGAGGAAGGGGCTTTTGAGTTGAGACTAAGCAATGTGAAGAAGATAAAGGAAATTCTGAGCTTAGCTAGAGATACCGGCTGATCATTGACAACGAAGCTGAATACAAGGACCTCATAAATCCTTTAGGGGATCAGTTGCTGCCTATCATTAACTTTCTTTGCCTTATTTACGTAAAGGTACATGTGATCCCCAAACACAGCTAAACATAAAAATTTCTGGGGTAATTTTTTAAAAATCCAGATACCTAGAATAGTGGCTGCCAAAGGGCAGTTCCCAGCTATGTGTATATTATAAAAACTCTCCAGGTGACTGTACAGGATAGAAAACAACCAAAATAATACTATCATCTTATGGTTTCTACTAGCTGACACAGTTAGTGAAAATTCTAATAAACACTATATAAAAATCTGCTCTCTCCAATATGTTTACCCTTTATTGAGGTAACTGGTTTAAAACACTTTATATGACTTAGGGGGATACGTTCACATCTCCTCAGATGTATGTTACAATCACCCCCCCCCCCCATAGTCCAGGCATCCATAGTTCTTTACCATAGACCATTGTGCTTCCTTTCCCCATTGTCTCCATTCCTAACCTCCCCATCTATTAGCTCTAATTCTATTTTTAACTCCAAAAATGATCATTCATGTTAAATATACCTAAATTACCTTAGTCCTCTATGAAATGAATATATGTTAAGTATTTACATATAAAAATCAAGTAATTTTAGATTCAAATAATGTATTTAAATTCCAAACAGGTATTATTTCAGGAAACTTCTAATCATCTGGCTTTCTCCCTAGTGTAGTTAATCAATTAACCAGTTAATCTGTCTTCTAGAATCTTGCTACATGCATGTGGTCTTCAGACAGGCAGCATCAGTATGACCCAGAATTTGTTAGAAATGCTAAATTCTAGGTGATAGTGACCATACAGAATAAGTCTGCATTCTGAGACACTTCTCAGGCAATTTGAATTCACAATAAAATGTAAGGATTTCTTGAGCTCTAATTATATTCCCAATTTCGAGCTAGGTGCTAGACTACACAGAAGGAATACAAGTTTACCAGAATTTCACTTTGACCAGAAGAATATAACTAGTTGTAATTGGAAAAAGAAAACGGAAATTTAACAGTTTTTGGAAACATTCATTTGAATTTGCAGTTGAGTCAAAGTCCTAATTCTGGTTTTAACTCTGATCCATAACATGAGATTCTCAGTTCATTTCTGTTTCCAAATATGTAAACTCATTGTAAATATAATATAATCCTGTCCATCAATCTACAATATATAACCAGAATCTCACCATTATTTTCAGTCAAGATTACAGTGAATCATTTCCTAATGAGCCTCCTGTTACTATATTTGCCTCTATTATATTTTCCCAAGGTAAAGTCAGTAACTTTTAAAGACCTTCAGTTTATTGTTCCCTTCCAAATTGATCTTGCATAATTACAGTGTATATACGTAGGTGTCCATTCAAGTGTTCAAATAGTAGTGCATTCAAAACATTTTTCCTGACTACTTCTAAACCTCTCTCTCTCTCCCACTCTTTATCATCCTTCTCACAAGCACATTGTGTCACATTATTAACTAGTTAATTGTCATTTCACCTAAATATAAACTCCAGAAAAAAGGGGTTTTCTCTTTATTATCTTCCAGTACCTAGAAGAGTGACACATAAATAACAGAGGAAGAAGAAATACTTTTTGTGTGGATATAACTGAAATCAGTGTTCTAGCATTTTTGCAGTGTGCTTAGCTATATCATCAGTAAGAAATATTTATAAGCTATTAATATATGTCACTGTATTAAACCCTAGATAATTGGGTGTAAGATCTGGCATATGCCTTCTGAGACATACAATGCAGTAATATATGAATAAAAAAGAGGGGAGGATAGATGTACAAAATCAGGTATTCTGGAGAGGCAAGAAGTAAAAGAAAAACCTGTGATATCTATCACAAGTTAGAAAGATAACCACTTCTGGTGACTATCCTTCCTGAACTAGGGAATTTAAACTTTATTGTGTAGAAATTTTTAAGAAATAGTCCTGTTTTCAGAATGAGGATTTTAGGAGGATTCATGCAAAGGCAGTGTGCAGGATGAGTTGCATTAGGAGGAGGCTGGACAGAAAGGTGATTGACGAGGAGATTTTGAATCATATATGGAAAGTAAGTCTATTTTAAGAAATGGCATAGAACTGTAGCACTTAAATGAGTTAATAAATGTTAAATGTTAGAACGGCACTTATCAAGGAAAATACTTTATGATTAATTGCTATCATCATCTTCTTCATCACTATTATGACTCATAAAATTATCTACAAAAGTTTTTCACAATTAAAACTAATAGAAGCTGTGTAGAAAACAATTCTTCCAGAGATAAGGATATCTTTTTCTGGTGATATATGACCCATATCATAAGTCTGCATTTTAATGCAAAAGTTCTGGCAATTAAAAATCTAAAAACAGTTTATTCAAATCTTCTGAGAAAAAGTCACAACCTAACTTTTAGATAAAGAGCCTTTATTACAAAGCATTAAGAAAGAGATAAGAATTTTTCCCATATTCCAAAGTGTTTTCTTTGTTTACTAGATAGTAAACTACTCATAGGTACAATATTTTATTCTTAATTTTTTTTCTCTTTCTGAGCAATAGTTTGCTTAACCAAAAATAAGAATATCAAAATCAACCTCACAAAATTGTGATGGTTAAATGACAAAATGCAGTTAAATGATTTTGTCTCCATGCCTGAGTGGGATTTTAATAAAAATATATTGTCTTCTTTTCTCTGCCAGCAACTTGTATTTTGACAAAATTAATGCTCAATAATTGCTTATCAAATAAGTGAATGTTGCTGATGTTGCACTAACTACTGAACTTTTAAGTTGTCAAGTGACCAGGTTCAGAAAGTCCTCATGTAACTATCTTCTAGTGTTGAAACTCTTCTGTAAACTTGACATTTTTTTCTCTTCTGATCCACAAATTTTTCTTCCTCTGGATTTGTATAGTTCTTTTTCCCACAACCTGCATTCTAATGAATTGGGGCTTTGGGGAGCAGGTCAAGAGTCTGGGGATGCCAGGTGGGCTGTTTCTTGGTTTTTATCTTCGGTGAGGAAACAATTCAACTTCGAGACAAAAGTTACAAAAAAGCAAGAGATTTATTGATAGCTAGGAAAAGGGCAGGAATGCTCCCTGAGCAGAGAGGGGCTCTGAGTGGGTAGCCACTTGACCCACTGACAAGAGGAAGGACAGGAAAGCTCTCCAAGTGGAGGAGGATCCCGAGAGGGTAGCCAAAGAGGGCAAGAAGTAGAGGTTTATGTGGAAAGAGTGGGCAAGAACTGGGGATTTGGCCTTGGGGTGTGTCTGAGTTGTGGCTCTTTCTGATTGGCTTTGCTCCCAGGCTCTTTACGTCCATTGAGTTTGCCCACCTTACTGGCCTAGCTTCCCAAACTAGGTTTAGGCCTTTACTTTAGCATTGTGTTCTGGACATTCCATTCTTCACTGAGTTGCCAGGGGAGGCCATACCCTCCTAGCTCCAACAGATTGTTTCTCAATGAGGTTGATAAATGGACCTGACGTTTAGGGCACCCTATTTCTAACTGACTGCCTACACTTATTTCTTAACTTCCTCCTTCGCTAGTATGTCCATTTCCTAGCCCCCAATTTGTTTGTTATTTGCTATGATATATTTTTTGATGCTCTGAAATTCATTTTTCTATGTCCTGTTTTCCTTATTGGGTCTCACTTTTATTTCCTCTAATGCTGTTTGTTTGTATTTTAAAATTGTAACTTCCTATTTTTATATTCTATTCCATTCATCCTAAACCGCTTACCTCTTTCTATATATACTTCTTTCCTACTTCTTTTATGAAGCGCTTTCATAATTTCTTCTGTAAAAATATTTTCACCTCTTTGCACATTTTGTCTTTTGCCCAAGGTATTGTATTCCTAATTGGATTAGAAAATTCATCTTCATGAGGCCTTTTATGTGTTCGGTGCACTTATGGTTTTCTGTAAACAAAAATAATAAATAACAGGTGGATAGCTAAATATATAACTCACTGGGAACCAAGTATTTCAAAGAAGCAGAAAAGGCTTTGTCAGAAAAATTCTATATAGATTTCAGAGAGACCAGTGGAAACATAAATGGTGTTCACAAGTCACTTTTAATAGATCAAAACCTGCTAATTGTTAGTCAGTAAAAAGTAAACATTTCTACTTAGCTACCAAATTTTTCAGAAATTTATCGTAATAATGTTATTCTTATGTTAAATGTGTTCTTTATAGCACCAACCATGAAACTTCTGTCTCATCTTTACCTTCTTTTTGGTAGGTAGACAGATGGCTCTATGAAGGATAATTGAAACCATATAGGCTAAACCCAAAACTTAGACATTACTAATACACAATATAGCACCTGCTTAGGATTCTTAACTGTGACAATACTCTCTCCCCATAGCCTACCTCCTGTCATACAAAGGATGGACCAGGACCATGGTAGGTCGGAGCTGACTGTGAGCAGATTCTGTACATCTTTTCATAACTCTGCATTCCCTGACATCATACTATTAGCTTGAAATAGGCTATGGTACCAGTATTCATGTTAGAGAGGTCAGGGAGTGCTACAAATCTGGACCTTTTCCTCTACCCCAGAAAGCCAATGGTAAACATTGATTAGAATAACACAGGGCAGGTCTCTGGAAATCTAAGCAGATTTGCTGGAAGTTACTTTGCTATAATGTTGAACACTGAGAGGGAGCAGTGTAAAGTCAGGCAGATCGTAGAATCTGAGGGTCTGAGTGGAAGGGGAGCATTCAGAGACCATCAACAATATGCTATTCTGAGAAAAAATATCAGGACAAAGATTAAAGAAGAGACTATGAAGAGAAGTCTGGAGAAATTCTCTGAGCAGAAAAGGAGGCACTGTGCATTCTTTGTGTTGCACAGTTGTGGTCTCTTTTGGGGGAGATTAGTGCAGTGGGTTTTATTTATCTATTTACTTTTTAAATATTTATTTATGCATACAAGAACTGGGGTGTAGGCCAGAGGTGTAGGGGGTGAGAGGATTCACCTGAGTGAAGAGCAGAACAGGCTGCTCTACTGAGACTGCTGAGGCGGGCAGCAAGCAAGACAGGAGAGGTCAGCTGCGCCATGTGGCTTAACTCCCTGGACAAGGATCACACTCTTGCCACAGAGGCCAGTGATAGCCTGATAGCGCTGAGACTTTAAGCCCTGCACCACCAGGGAGGCCCAGGGCAGTGGGTTTGAAAAGCATATGGAGGATGACATGAGATTTGAAACAAAAAGGAATTTCTTAAGGTAGTGCTGCAGAGGAAGCCAGGCCCATTCAAGAATCTAAAACTTACCTATTGAAATGAGGTAGCTGGGCCAAGGGCAGCACCACCTTGCTGCACAAGTACTTCTCATGGCTTCCAGAGCCTCCACTTGCTATAGGAGAAAACCTTGACAGCAAGGAGAGCCCTGGGTCCCCTGGTGCCTCCTGGCTCTCAGGGCCCACTGCCATTTTCCTGGCATCTTGATCACACAAACCCCTTTCCCCCCAGCCCAGGATAACTAGGAATCTCCTGGTGGATTCCTATTTCTCCAGTGCAAATTATATTGTATTTTCTTGTACTTTTAAACTGTTTTAAAATGCAGAGAATGTAGATAAGTTTATGATACACATGAAAAGTGTTTTTGTTTTGAAATAATAATAAATAGGCTGTAAAAGTAGCTTTCTTCAGGAAGCTTGAGCACTTCATGAAGCCAGACATGCGCATCGCCTGGAGATGGCAGAGGCAGGAGCTATTGATGTGGGGATTCACTTGTATTTGGTGATCACCCTTGCTCAGTATGCAAAACTGCAAACATCAGAGAAAGAGATGAAATGTCCATGACTGTGAGAAAATTCATTTCAAGATTGGAAATCAGTCTTTTTCAATGCAATGTTACTGATTTACCATTGGTTTACAATACTATGTAAGTTTTGGGAATACAGCTTCATACCCCAATATGCAGAAATTAGTTGTATTTGAGAAATAATACTCTGCTAAATACACTAATTAAAAGGAATTGTAGAGGGGCCTCCCTAGCGATGCAAGGGGTTAAGTCTCAGCACTATGAAGCTGTCTGCAGCCACTGCAGCACAAGTTCTATCCCCGGACAAGGATGGCACAGCAGACCTCTCTTGTCTTGTCTACTGCTCCCCTCAGCAGTGTATTGTAGTAGAGCTGCCTGTTCTACTTCCTACTCTGTCTCTGATGAATCCTCTCACCACCTGCACCTCTGGTCTGCACCCCAGCTCTTGTATGCATAAATAAATAAATAAATCTTTAAAAAAACTGAATTGTAGAGTGGCAAATAATTGCCCATATAACAGTGAATTATAAGTTTTGTAACAGTCTTGTAAAAACTATATAAAGGATTATAAGCGTGGACTAGAGGCCAAGGTCATGTACTATACTATCTCACAGATTAAGGTTTAAATCTCAGCTCTACCATTTACTAGTTCACTGTGTGGTCCTTTGATTTTGAATTATTAACCCACCATGCACACATAGAAACATATCCACATATAACTGTATAGGGAGAACATAGATTAGCATATGATCATTTTTTCCTTTAGTTATACCATCCACTAAGGGTATTATTTCCCTGTTTAATATTTTGTTTCCTGGGGTATTTCTTCTTCCTTGGAATTACAATATAATTTTTGTGGACAGGGAAATTAGTCTATGGTTTTCTTACAGTGTTTACATACTTAACTTCTGAGGTGAATTACCTGCTAAAATGATTTATGTTTGTCTTTGATGTGCTGCAACCAACATAGAAAGTCTGAGATATTCTCCATGGCAAAAATACTTATTACTTTGTAACCTAATACTTATTTGTGCTACCTTTTACTGAAGGAATGTGGAGAGTAAAACTGAATTTGTTAGTTCAGGTTTAAACTTTCACTGGTATTTTCTTTTCTGCATTGTATAAGCTTAGGAAGGAAAAATCTATACATTGGTTTTGAAGCTATAATCTTATATTCAGTTCGTATGCTCGTCCATTGTGTAAATATGAATTTTTAAGCAATTTAGCATTTCATCAAAGTAACAGGGCACTTGATTTTCATTCATCCATATGAACACAATTAGGAAAAAATGCCACTTATCTTAAATAGTATTTGTCAGATTTTCTTCATCAAACTTGGTAAATACAGATCTCTTGACATTTTGATGAATTTTCATCACTCTGTGGTAAACCTAAGTGACTAGGCTGTGGCCCGTGAACAGCTTTTGTTTCTGTGTGACATTAAAATGTATTTTTTTAAAGAAACATGATTATAATGAATATTCAAAATTAGATTTATTCGCCAGCATGTGCACAATAGGTCAGAAGTCGTGGCTGGAGAAGAACACTTACTAGTCAATCTTGAGGTTTTATTATTTCTTGTAAATCTCATCTTTTCACATGGTTCAGAGATATAATTATCAAAGAAGAAAGCCAGCTAAATATATACCAGTTTCAGTTTACCTAGACAACTTTGCAATTTCATTTCACGTGTAGTTAAAAGTTGCTGTATCTCCCTTGTTGTGTATTGTCTTAACTCAAAATTTCTTGGACCGTATGTTCAAGACAGCTTGAAACAGACATTATAAATGAAGAATAATCAGTTACCATAGTTCAGAGCATTTTCTTCAAATACTCTCAATTTCTGGTTCCAGCAGAATTTTATTTACTCAAATATAAATCTTTTTTTTTTTAATACTCTAGAGCCTCATCCTCAACAAAACACCTCATTTTAGTACAATTGTGTTTATATCCTGTCACAAGGTGATGATGATAAATGGAAAATGATTAAGCATATTGTTTGTCAGATTTCTTCTTTTACAATTCAATAAATATTCCCAGAGTCTCCTCAGTTGTCACCTTACTCGCTTTGATTATCAAATAGAAGATATTTTGAGATCCAAGAACAAAATCTACTTTTTATTTTGGTGGTTCTTCTTTGCCAAATATGTAAAATGTGAGTTAAGATTTTGGATGCTTATTAACCAAGTTAATAATTTAGATATATTAATTCCTTATTTGGGAACTATGAATTATTGTATAATCATATAAAGAAAAAATATTACTTTGAGATTCTAATTCATTAGAAATTATATATGTATTTCAATGGGGGACATAATTATAATGTAAAGCTTCTATATTTAGTGCACTCTTAAAATTTAATTCACTGATTTCCACATATAGTGCACTTATTTAATAAAATTTTGTTATGTCTGCTATTTGATAAATACCAAAAAGTAATCACTAGCAAGAATCGTGACAAAGAAATAAGAAAGCTAAAGCAAATCCTTTCCCTAATATCACCCACACTGGCATTCATAGTCTCTAAAATATCAACTTTTGTTTTTTCTTTTGTGGTTGTAAAAATTTTAATTTGAAAAGCTAGGTTTGTTTATTTGTCTGTTTATTTATAAACTTCCTTGTTTCAAAGTGGTCTTAAAGTTGCTTACACTTTTATTATATTAAGTACAATAAGGCAAATATATTAAAGATATTTATCCCAAGAGAGAACATCAGTGGGGAATTTATGATATGAATCACCTATGTTTTTATGGCCTGTGTTGGTTTTCATTACTGCTGCACTAATTCTGTGATACTTGCAGTAAGCAAGCCAGAGATTTGATTTCCTATTCCAAGTCACAGCTATGAAGTGTTTTTACTCCTTTTTATAAGTGAAGAATTGAAGGCTCAGAGGGTTCAAATAACTTACCCAAAGTCACAGTTACTTCTTGACAGATCTAGAATTCAAATTCTTCTCTGTCTGATCTATACCATACTGCTGAGAAGAAATGAGAAACAGCTTTATAAGCTGAAGCTCTAGTCTCTATCTGTTTAGTAAACCTGTTTTTTGTCCTTAAGGGTCTTACCTCAATCTCTTCTTAATCAGTACTTTCACCAACAATTAGTGCTCATTTCAAAAGACCGGTTTTCTGTGTTATTACACATGACATCCACTTTGACATTTAACCATATTTTCCTAATTTCTCTATCCTAAGATGTGTAAATTAAAGCAGAACTTACCAATGTGTCTTGTACACTTATTTGTTCTAAGTTTGACCTTGGTTTCTAAATACTGCAAATTTGCACTCACGAAGGTTTAAGTGGTAACTTTCCTCTGTTCAAGTAAGATATGTGAGGCCCCATATTCTCTCCTCTTGTACCAAGGACTAGATTACATTATATGGCAAAAATGATGGTGTCCCTCCCTAGATTTGGTTATGCTTCATGGTAATGTTGAACAGCTTTTGCAATTGTAATTAAGACTGCAAAGCAATTCACTTTAATCAAAAGGAGATTGTTCTGGGTGGGCCTCATTTAATCAGTGCCATTTAAAAGAAGGTTTCATTGTGTGTGATAATCTCCTACCTGCCCTTTAGAACAAACAGCTATTTTGTTAATTGTGTATAGAGAAGAGCCTTCTCTAGGTACTAGAGGTTTTAGCTCTTAAACTGTTGGAAAGTAAATTCTACCAACAACCAAATGAGCTTGAAGGAAGACCCCCAGCCTCAGAAGAGACAGCAACTCTGACACCTCCAGCACAACTCATACTATCCTAAACTCCTGACACATGAAAACTGTGAAATAAAACTTCTATATATGCTGCTTTAAGCTACTAAATTGGTGCACATTTATTATAGTCACAGAAAACCAATACATAAAGTAGTGATATCTAATGCACTATAAAATGTGCCAATTTATATAGAAATTATATATATATATATCTTATACATATTATATATATACGCACACTCACAACACATGCCTAATTTAACACAGCATGTCTTAGAGTTTTAATTACAAAATTTGTACCAGGATTGTAGAACTACTCTACAAAAATTATGAGGGAACATACTTTAAACTGCCTGGGGATACAGAATAATTTTACTGAAAGTAAAAGAAAGTTGATATTAAACTTAAAAGTTTAGTATCTGTTTGCCAAAAGTAAATGAGAAGAATTTAAGTAAAAATTTGTCTACCATATCCATAAAGTATAAATAATATAGTGCAATGTTAACATTTCAATGCACTTGCCTAAAAGATTTTTATAGATATATCTTTCTATTATGCTCTCATTTACCCATCAAGTTTTAATATATAAAATAAGTTTGCATATTAGATATAAAATCTTAAGGAGCACTGTTAAGAAAAAATATGACATACCACACTCATGTGTTTTTTTAATCTCATAAGTATTTCATAAGTAACCATGCATGATTCCTAATCCCTGTCACTTAACAGTTGAATAAAATCTCTCTTTCAGGCTCTTGGGGTTATTGTGTAAGGGCAAAGAAACCTAGTGAATTGTTCCTTCAGCTTTGAAGTAGCATATGCACAATATTGCTACACTGATTATGCAATTTCAACACATTACCCAAATAGCATTATGACTCTTTTCTAATTCAATTTGTCTTCAAGGTTTCATTTCTCCATTGGTGATATATTGGAAAACTCCTGTAGGCAATAAATATACACAGGATGAGTTGTAATTTTCCATTTCTAAAGTAATATGTTTGGTAGCTGTCAATGTCCCCAGATTACTTTGGATGTCCATAGGGAAAATACTTATTTGCACTTTAAACATAAGTAGCCTACATTGTGTACACGCTCTTTTTAGTTTTCCTCATGAGAATGTTCAGATAACTATTGCTAAACCCTGTCACTTTCTTGCTAAAGAATATAATTTCTTTCGTTTGAGCTGTAAGTTGATATCCTCATTCTACCTTTAACAAAGTAAGGATTTTTGAATTGGTCATATATTCATTTTTCTTTATCCATAAGGAGCAACATTATATCTGCAGTAGAGGTTGGAGGGAGGATCAGAAGTAAATGAAGGAACTTTGCAACTGCAAATCCATTCACAAGCAGAGTGTTCTTTTATATAATTTTAGCACAAGACAAGTAAACATAAGTTGCCAAAACCCTGGACTTAATGTTTCTCAATATATTTTTCATGTTTTATTTTTGTGGTCATTTTATAGACATTTTATTTATAGCTTTTTTAAAAAAAAATAAAGTACAACACTGTATATGATTCAGAAACACAGGATCTCACCTCTTCAGACGTGTGTTACCACACCATACCCACCACGAAGGCATTTGGTTAAAGCGTCTTTGCCCCAACACTCTTCCTCTTTTAACCCTTCTCTCTTTTTAAATGATTTATTTTTACTTATTTTTACAAACAAGAATTGGGGTGCAGGCCAGAGGTGCAGAGGGTGAGTGAATTCACCAGAGACAGAGTGGGGAATAGAATAGGCAGATCTAATATAATATACTGCTGAGAGGAGCAGCAGGCGAGGCAAGAGAGGTCTGCTGTGCCATGTGAGCTAAATCCCTGACTGGGGATTGAATGCAGGCTGTTGCACTGACTTCAACCCCTGTGCCACATGAGGGAGACCCGTCAACTCTTCTGATTTATAAAAAAAAAAAAGAAAGAAAGAAAAAAAAAAAAACAAAGCTACACTTTAGACCACGAAGAGTTCCATGGACTGGCTTCTCAATGTTGATACTTAACTATAATTTCTCTTCTCTACTAGACTATAAACTCCTCAGGACAACACAGTATCTTGTATATTACTTACTATGTCAAAATCCAGAACACAATTTAGAGTAAAATGGTTCTGATTTTTCCTTTGAAAAAAGAATTTATGGATAAATGAGTAAAAAGTGAAATTCTTAATAGTTGAATCTAAACAAGGATTGTAAAGACACCCTCAGTCATCAGCTAAATGTTCTCAGAGGAATATGATTGATACTGAAACAATAACAGATATTAGTAAGAAAAGTACATGACAAAAGAGTTTAAAATATGTAAACACTTTAGAAAGGCTAGATTTCATCTTTTCTAAGAAAAAGATGACTGGCTATTTTAGCAAAAGAGGAAGGAATAACGTCATCTCAAATCTAATCTCACACTTAAATTTTGACACTAATGTTAATCATTATAAGGTATAACCTTTACCCCTTGTAAATTCTGTCAGACTGCTTCTACTATACTAAACCATGCTATATAAAGAACAGTTTTGCAAAGTATACATTTCTAGAGAAGCCTTTCTGCACTTTTTCAAATTATATTTCTTGTATAAATTACCTCTGCCATAAAGCCCTAAGAATAATAATGCAGATATTTGAGTCAATAAATGGTCCATCTCTCTTTCAGTCAATGTATAAATACTATTTTATCACAATTCTACCCATTTATCACATGCTCAGATGACAATATCAATACAAGCAAAGATATGGATGTTCAAAGAAGTCAGCATACAAATACATTATTTCCTCTTCTTTGAAATGAGTAAAGGGAAAGAGAACTATAATAATCTGACATTGTTTCCTACTCAGCCTGGAATAAATAAAAAATGTCTTCCTTTGGTTGTCCTGATGGTGAGATATAACCGACTTTCATAATTCTAGAAGTACAAATGTCCTCATATTTTAAAAATGTTCGATAAAATCCTTATCTGTTGTGTATTTCAGTTGAGGTATTTTATGCTTTATATCATATCTAATAGGCCTATTCACAAATGAAGAGCCTATGAGGAAAAGATAAACATCACTTCATAACAAGACATTGAGATAAACTATCCTAAATTATGAAAGCTTCCAAATGCCTATAGCCTTTTTATTCATTTTTTTTCTTTTCAAATATCAAAGTACTTCAAGTGGCTTTGATGACATACTTATGAATTCAAGAAAATGTTTTTCATAATGTGCTCACCTTTGGAGTTTAGAGGTTATGGAGATTGCTTTTATTCGCTTGGCTAGAAAAGAGCTAAGAGTGTGCTGTAGATACATAACACTTTAAAACAATTTCTTACATTGTCCTTAGCTGCTTTTTTATAAACTTGTTGGAATCTTCTACCCAAACTTCAGGCACTGATAAGAATAAATGTCAAATATTATTAGTTCTGTAATATAACTACTAATTTTGGATTCGGTTGCATAGTACATATAAAAACCTTGGAACATTTCCAGTTATCTTCACTATCATTTAGTCTTTAAAACCCAGAGCAGACATTTAAGATGGAAAAAAAAAGGAAAAAAAAATACACCATTATATTGAGGAGGCAGATGCAAGTTAGTATTATCAGAAGATGAACACTGGCAACCTGATCAGAGATATTCTGTATAATTAAATAAGGGAGCAGTTTAAAAAAATTAAAATTACAACATCCTGGGTACTCCTTTGTGAATAATGGAGGAAGCAGAAGAGAGAAGAGGAAAAGTCCAAATGTGATTAGTGCTTAGTCTTCATGAGAAATCTTCTCCACCTCTAATTTGACTTTTCTGAAAAGCTTTAATGAATACTTTCCTCAGTGATACTGTTTGTTTTAAATATCGTCATGGACTCTTTGAGGGTCATTACCATATGAAAACGACACATGGGAGAACTTTCTAAAATACCAATGACTCTTGGCAGGATAAATCTGTGTTAACTCATTCAAACCCATCCTGTCTCTACTGCAGGGCACTTTTGCAGCAATGTTAGGGTTATCACAAGCAGAAAGTTGAATTTTCAGAGACTTGCTTGATGAAGACAAAGCTTTTGAAGAGAGCAGAAAATATCAGTACATCGAGCAAAGTGAAAGACAAGGTAGTTTAACTTGTTGGTTTGTTTGCTGAAACTCAAAAGTAAATATACTGTAGCTGAAAGTGCTCCATTTTTATCCGCCTGCTGCAGTAATGGTTGTGTTACTTCAGGGCTTCTACTTCAATAATTGATCAGGGTTTGTATAGCACCGGCTAAGAGCAAAAATAAGAGTGTTGCTAGGAACAAACTGCAGCAATGTTATAGCATTAGGCACAGAAACAAGATTCGGGAAATATAGATATAGAAGAAACAGGAAAAAGATGGATACATTGGGTGGTAAATACTGCTTCAGGCTAGAAAGTAATGAGAATTTTTCCGTAGAGAGTTTTGACCTGCTATTCAAAAATTGTTTCTTGTCTTAATAAATCCTAAAAGTGTAATTTACTTGCAAAAGGGAAAGAACAAAGGCACCAAAATTCTTTTGATAACAACACTTGTTAAGGTTGATAAGTTGGATTTCAAATGTGTGAAGAAAAATGTGTGACAGTTTGTTTTAAGGTGACAACCTAAGTGTTCAGATACTTCCATCTTTTGCTACCTATCAAGACGCAGCTCAGTGTGGCTTTCCCGCGTGCATTACTGGCAGAGACCATAGGAGTCGTATAAGCTGAATTCATCTAGAAAATGTAGTTATATTTATTAACAAATTGACAACCACAGATCTCTGTAATTTTTCTTAAGCTGGTAAAAATAAGATTTTCCCCTTTTGTTTGGTACTAATTTATTTTTCCACATGGCATTATTTTGATTTACAAAGAAACACCAATCCTTATAGAAAAATTTTTCCATATAGCTTTCTAAAGAACATAGTTATTCTATATTTTCTTTTCTTTTTCACATTGAATCTCACATGATTTACAGTTATCAACTGTTAATGCCAAATAACACATACTATATAGGACCACTTGACTAAAATTTGCATCTCTCTTATAAGTGTTTCTTGAATTTTCAGTTTGACCTTCTTGATTGCATGTGTGTACGAGTGTGAGTGTGTGTGCATGGGTGCATGGGTATGCACACACATTTGTGAGCCCACAAAAATCAAGTTGAAACTGGATGCATTAAGTGCTAAGCCCTATATTTATATTAATGTTCATAATATAATATAAATACTATATTAATGTTCATATTAAAATAATCACGGTAATTGCTACTGTGGTATCACAGCAGGATTACTAAATTTTCAAAATAGTCTACAAAGAAAATAATGACCTTAAAAATACTCAATGTGTTTTTATTTTCTATTGCCAGACATACTACAAATGAGTTATTTATTTATTTCATGCCTAATGACCATGGAGGGAAAATATATGCAGTTATATAGTTCTCACCAAAGATAAGCAAAATATATGTATCATTGATTTGTCCTCAGTTATATAGACCTTTCAAGGTAAAGATGATATTCTAAAGAACTGCTTTGATCTCTTCTTTGTGTGCACATCCAATATTGCAATGAAAAGGTTAAGAATTTAATGATAAAGATTAGGGGTTTTTTTTTGCGTCATGAGTTCCTTAGTTATTCATAAAGTTCCACAGTCAAATGAATTTGGGGATGTTGAAACAAATAATGATAAATTTATTTACTGAAGAATTTCTCAGGTCCTTCAAGATGCCAGTATACACTACTAACTAACCTCTGTGCAGGGCCAGGAATTCAGTGTTCTGAAACATATCTCATCTTGAACACTTTGTTCAGAATCTCAGGGGACAAATGAGTCTTGGAACATTCTTTGAGAAATACTGATCTTTACAGATACCAGCACCAATGTTGATTAGCACTATAATGAGAAGTCACTTTCCTTGTTTTTATTTTGTTAAGCTTTCTAAATTAAAAACATCCATAGGATTCCCAGTACCATTCACACAAATTGAAAATTGTTGTCATAATAAAATATTATTAAAAATAAAAACGGTGTATTGTGAAATGCCATCTCATGTCAACTAATAATTCTGCCGAGCTAAAAGGTGATTGTGGGCTGCATGATATTGTTTGGGAATCAGAAAACTTCTAAATGGCATATACTTTGAATAATCTCACATTGAGATGAAATCATGAATATAAAATGTTTTAATGCTAAGGAACTGCTCTAAGTGATTTGGTTACTTCTTCTCCTCATTCAGTGTACATTATTATGTCAAGCAGTAACTGGAAGTAGCGGCACTGAATTAAAAATGAATCAGAAACTGTATATAAGGAGATACCTACTCAGAGAAGACACAAAACAAAGTAAAAAAGAAACACTCAGTATTTGAAGTCTATGGTGAGGTGAAAACCTTAGACTCCTATGAGTGATGTGGTTAGTGTTTAGGTACATTATCCAGTCTGGGAAAAGTAAATGGTAACATTCAGGGTGGCTCACAGATAAACTGAAGAAGATTCAGGTAGAGAAAGTATATTGCTAGAAGACAGGGACAAGCACATACACATGGTAAAAGTTCAAGTCTTTAGGTTCAAATCTAAAGCTCTTTAAGATAACGCTTGATGAGCTGTCTACAAGATGGAAAGGGAGGGGAGAGTGGGTAGGATAGAGAATGGGGAGGTAAGAGGAAAGGGTTAGACTTAGGAGAGTTTTGCATGCTGATTTAAAGACTTCATGTTTATAATATCAGTAATGGGAAGTCATTTAATGGTTCAAGGCAACTTAGCACTCTGGGTGTTTTTTGAAGTCATGTGTGGCCTTATTTCTCTAAGTCATAATTGGTGAATATGTCAAGGGTTATATTTCATTAAAGAATCGGGGTGTTGCCTATGTAGGTGTTTAACATTGGTTTAAGATTCAGGGATTTTTCAGAATTGAACATAATGTAGTTACCCCTTTGGAGCTCTTTTTTAGGGTTTCATACTTTAGGATCACAGTGTTTATTTTCAAAACAACTTCAGGTCAACTATAAATTCAGCAATGACTGACAAAGTATGAAACATTTTTAAAAAGAATGGAAGGTGTGCTGCTTATATGATAGCATAATTCTACCAAAACACTGGAAGGTAGAATGACATTGACCTATGATAATTAGCTTGAAGAGAAAAACAGAGTTAAATTAATTGCTCAGCTGGAAATTATTTAGTAATTCTCTGACTTCTAATCTCAGGGGTTTTCTTTTTGATATAATATCATTAGTCATCTTAAAATCATCCTAAAATGTACATTTTGGGGGCATTACTTTGCTTCATTATTACTTTGCTCGTGTTCCTTTATGTGTCTAAGAATAATAAACATTTCTTGAGTTCTCAATACAGGGTGGACACTAAGTCTAAGCTTTTTATATGACCTACCTCATTTTAGTCCTCAAAATTCCTTTCATGTGATAGAGATATGTTTACTCCTATTTACAGACAGCAATAAGTGGCTTTAGAAGAGAGAACTTCCCCAAAGTTCTACCAGCTAGTAAGTGGCTGATGGAAGTTTGAAACCAGGAAGCCCATAGCTTGTCCAGCCTGGAAAATCAATAAAAAATAAAGAGAATAATGTATTTTATGATACTCAATACATCCCTAACACTCTGGTGTGAACACATTTCAGTGATCCTCTATATTCTTAGGGAGATTATTAGCAGGGAAAAGAATGGATCTCAGCAACTAGAATTTGTTAACACCAGTGTATTTGACAGTGAGATATTGTGAGCAAAGGCACTCACAGTCTCTCCAAACAGAAGAATATGGACCCTATATATGGTTACTTATTGGGCCAAAGTTAAAAAAAAAAAAAAAGTCTTTGTAGAATTAAGTGACAAATTATAAACTATTATGGGTAGAGAGACCTTCAGAGTAATGGTTTCATAGATTTCATTTAAGTGTGTTTTTCTTGCTAATTTGGTTGGCTTTTTTATGGCAAATAAAGCAACCTGACACTTTAGGAAATGGCTTTTGACCAGGATTCGACCAAGGAAAAGAAAGCACACAAACCTCTGCAGGAGCACCAATAAGTCAGGCTTCCTGCTTTGGATTCTGCTTTAGGTACTCACTACCTGTGTGACTCTTTATAAGCTCTTAACCTTTCTCAACTCTGCTTTGTCCATCCATCCAAAAAAAAAAAAAGTAGAATAATAGTACATCTGTCATTGGATTACTTCGGAAAGCCCTGAGCTTAATGAACTTCAAATTCCATGTTCTTTCCACTATGTCAAGCTAGGAAATAGTAAACAAGGACTAAGACCCTATGCAATGAATTTGAGGTCATGTGTTCTCTTTTGAGGATAGTCACCCAATTCTTCATGAATATTGATTGAATACACATTGTATGTCAGAGTAGATTCTATTGGATATGCTCACTAAATTAGTGCCACCTTAAATATTTAAATAAATGGTAGGAAAAGTGTGATTGTTTTTGTTGTTATGATTGTTGAGTGGGGGTATAGAATGAGGTAGTGAAAAGTATTCTGGGACTAGGACTAATGACTTCAAGAGCAGCCCAGCCCATGCCCTCCATCTCTAGAGGAAAGGACTACGTGTTTGGGTCAGATGCTATCAACAAATTTATAGTCAGATTCACATTTAGTGGTCAGATATGAGTTAAGCGAAGGGATATCGTGGGTTAGCAAAGAGGATGTACAGGACAGTGTGAGACTGCATTACAGTAACTTCAAGCAAATCTCCAAAGTATCAGAGGTGCTCTGATACAAACTACATTTTGTTCTGGAGAATCTTGAGTGCCCTGAATAAAGTCTGGAATTATTCCATTAGATAATGGAGCCACCAGAGAATGATATCCCCAGTTATTTCTCTCATGGCATGAGAGATGAGATGAGACCTAAGATGAGACCTAAGCCTAGATATTTTCATTTAAATTATACTAGAATCCATCTAGCTTCTTTTTGGTGTTTTTGGTCTTACCTACTGGGGACATATAATTTGAATATTCTCAGGTTATGATTTTTATATGTGTCCACCTAGTATATCATAAGAATCAGCTATTATTTCATCATTGCTACTGTAATTTGTATTTGATTATTTAAGCTATCCTGTGTCTCACTATTTGATGTTCTCTCTGTTACTGTATTCAGTGGAATCATTCTTTCCTTTCTTGATTTCTAAATTCCTTTGAGTCACATACCCAAAATTATTGTCCTCTTCTTTTGAATACTACAGTCAGTATTTTTAGAACAAATTAATCCTAAATATGGACATAATACACACAACAAAAGCAACAAATATGAGTAATTAGTTTCTTGCATCCAAAGAAGAACATTTTGTTGTTGGGGCAGATTTCTGCCAGATTAGACTTTCTATACTTCTATATTACTAATAGGAATAAGGTTTGAACTGCAAAACTCATGAGAACCAAGATATTTTGGAACCTATCAAGATGAGAGTGACAAAGAATAGATCAGACACTTCAAGAAGAGAGAAGTTTCAAAAAAGAAAGGCCTGCAAGTGTTCATTTTAAGTGAGTTAGAATGTTGTGATGGAGTGAAAGAGGGATACTTAAATGTGTTGGATATTAAATAGATAGGAAGAGGTTTTTAAGGATTTTCTGTCTTCTCAGTGTATAGTCTGAGTGTATGTGTTTCAGCTTACAATAATTTCCCCAAAACTTTATTGGTTGATTTTTTCTCATACCCCCTTTATTTTTACAATATTAAAAGAAATCTGTAATTTATGGGGGGGGGGGTAGAAGCCTGCAGAGGTATAGCAAAATATAACAGTGTTGTTTAAATTGATTTTAAACCACATATCTGGTAACCTTTAAATTGGAGTACCACATGGTGGCATTAGGTGCAGAAATTGCTAGGTTTAATCATTTTTCTGAAGGGAGGCAATGTTAGTGGTTACAATTTGCTATTCTGATCATACCAAGAGCGTCTAATACTGGTGGCCAGTATGGAGAGTGAATGAACATAATGAAAAAGAGAACCATTGACAAGTATTTTTGTTTTCCTGATCTATACTTTGGCAGTGCTAAGAAATGTTTAAAGAATAACTATAATTACAAAATGCATCAAAAAATTACCTAGTTAGGAAATCAGAGTACTGGAATTTTCTTTGTCAACTTACAGCTTTGTTTTTATACTTTGGGGGAAATCTATTTTTTGATTGGAATTTTTTTTCAAGAAAATTTGTTTTCCTAAAATGTAAGGAATTCCCTTTTTTTGTAAACACTTAGAGTCAGCAAGATCTGCCTTTGTGATTTGGTCATTTTATCCTTAAACAATTGCATTTATGTATCCCTTCTTTTGGAAGTCATTGAGAACAGGTCATTTTATCATTAAACAATTGTATTTATGCTTCCCTTCTTTTGGAAGTTCATTGAGAACAGGAGCGAAGCCAAAATTTTCTTTCACCTTTGACATAGAAAAAGTTCTGTGTAGACACTACTCAATAAATGTTGAAGAATTACTTCAACATCATAGATTCAGACATCATAGAATTTGAATTGAGATTTCTTACATTATTTCCTGATGTCATGAAAATGCAAGAAAATATTTCATCTCCGTGGAATTTTACAGATAAAACCAACAATTTTCAGAAATCTTAGGCAAGGGCAGCCAATACAAAAGCTTTTCTCACCAATAAAAACTCCTTTAAATGCTTTGACTAATATATGTTCTGTAAATTATTTTTGAAATGATATAAAATCAATATTTTTCCTCTACCCATGGACCCTCACATTTTTTCTTTTCCTTCTTGGTTTGGTCTATGCTTATCCTGAAGCAACAAGTTCATTTGAAACAAATGGAATAAGGTATTCATCTACATCTCTTTCTGACCCACCAAAATCATTCTATATTCCCTTTGCATGTTAGCTTTTAGATTTCTTACTTACACCTACATTAGTATTAAGTGACAACACAAAATATTTCCCCCGATATTAAACAGAAATCATATGACTTCATGTTTTAATTGAATGCATCCTAATTATTCTGACCATAGTAACAAGAAGAATTATTAAAAGTACAAAAAATTTAGAATTTAATAAAATTTAGGTTTTTATTCATTTTTACCAATTCTACTTTTTAAGAAGAATTATGATACATTTTAAGTATCTTACAATGTAAATTTATTCCAGTTTGATGGCATGCCAACATTTTTTGAACTCTAAAATATAATTTTAATCATTAAAAATAAATATAAAATTTTTTCCTATTTGGTCTATTCAGAATTCTTCACCATGCACATTTGTTAAGACAGTATTGGAGACAGCTTTGACTTTATATATCCAGAAGCCACAAGAATCATTGTGAGCTATATGTATTTTAAGAACAGAATTTTATCTATTGTACATAATAACATGATAGACATTTGTGATGATTTTGAGGTTTGTGAAATTTACAAGGTCTATCCATCCCAAGTATCAATAGGAGTTTTTTTGTCCTTTTTATTGAAATCATGAGTATTACTAGTGTTTTGTAGAGAAAAGGTGCTCAGAAGGGCAAAGTATATGTCTAGAAATACAGGACAGGACAGTCTTTGGAAGGAAATAATACCCATTTAGCAGTATAATATTTCATAAGAAAAAAGAGGTGCCTGGAACAGAAAAGATGATTTATTTTGTGTGCTATTAATAAAGCCTTAATAAAGGGATTTTTAATATGAATATGCTGTGATCATTCTCTCCTGTATGGCGATAGAGTAATTTGCCTACTTAGATGGTGTTCTTCCAGACACTAGATGATTCTTCAGTGTTATTGTATAAGTAATTGCATTTTAAAGGCTATAAGCCTCACAGGGTCTATGTCTAGCACTAAAGTTCCAAGAGGCAGAAATAAATCATGGCATTTTACCCATCGTTCTGACAACCTTTAAGTTTGCATAGAATTATTTCTTCCTAAGTCCAGGCTCTCTTCATTTATTCCAATATTCCTGGATTCTAGATGAGATAAAAAGTTAAAAAGACTCAGAAGACTAAACTTGAAGTCTATACAGTAAGATACAGTGGGAATATATGGTTATTACATAGACTTACTAAAAATCTCTCCTCCATATGCCATATTATGGCATATATTGCCATAATATCAGCAATATTAATTATCCCCTCCATTCCACACATATGCCTTGTTTTAATATTCCATCTTGGTACTTAAAACTACCTAACAAAAATTCATTATTTAATATATATCATGTAAAATATTATACAGATTATCATGTTTATTTTCTGTGCCTCTAACATGAGATTAGATATTTTGAGATTAGAAATGTTTACCTATTTTGTACAGTGATAAAGGAAATGGGAATTCCTGATTATGTGAAAATGGCCACAGTTGTGTGGAAACACAAATAGGGAGTCAGTATTGGTTAAAAATTTATGTAGAGAAAAACCATATTTGATTTGGGTTTTGATGAAAGAATAGAAGTTCATCTTAAAAAAGAAATAGGGAAGAAGGTTAGAAAAAGAAATAGGGAGATAAGGTAATTTGGGAAGAGAGAACGGCACCTCTGGAGCACAAGTTGTGTTGTCAATTCTGGGATAAAGAGTAAAGTCAACTAGGCTTGAGAGAATTTATGGAGTGGTTAGAAAGAATCACAGAAGGTTGGTGAAAGAAGATCAAAAAACAGATATAGATGGGTCTATGAAGAATTTTTTATACATGACCAGAAGTTTAAATTTAATTCTTAAGGCAGTGAATAATCTTTGAAGGATTTTCTTCAGGGAAAGATCAAATTTGCCCTTGAAAGATCACTCTGTGGGAAGTGTGGAAGATAGATAGATATTCAATATTTGTTGAGTTAATGAATGATTTCTCAACTTTACTTTGGACCTTACAATTTGGTGATTCTTCAAGCTTTACTACAAATATTGACAGATTGAAAGAATAAATAACTCTAAATGATGGAGCAGTTCTAGTGAGTAAGATAATACTGCACCCAGTTTTTCAGAACATTAAAAATGGGGACTTTGACTACTACTCTCACTGTTGCAATGTTATGCCTATCATTACACTAATCTTGGTTACTCCTTTTAATGTTCTCTTTTCTCTGAAAACCTTTAACTGTCTTAAATAGACACTTTCTACTTTAAAAACAAAAACAACTTTTTGACTTTTTGCTGTCTGCCAAAATTGATTTGCTACAAATCAAGTTTAACTATGCACTTCTTGTTCATTTTGGCAAGTAGTTAATGTGAATTTAAATATCAAAGCTCTCCACCTTAGATTAAAAACAAAATAAAAAACAGATTGCCAGGTAGGTTTTAAGGAGTCTTTGACATACACACATTCAGAAATATTACTCATCTCAAATTCCTTTCAATAATACAACTGTCTTTATCTCACCTACTTTAGTACTTTGGGAACTGGATCTAAATAAAAAATCATTTCCTAAAGACATTGTTTGAAAGTAGGTAGCATCATTAGTAGTAGAAAAATAGTACAGGTAATTCGGTAGTCTTTCTTTAAAGCCTAAAGTACCTTTTCAAGAACAGAAAATATAAATAATTTCAAAATAATTTATGTCTAAACATAAACAGTGTTTCAGGTTACATGTATTGGCATACTTAAGAAAATATTTTGAGCTAAACCTTCAATTATGAGATTACTTATCCAAAGAAACTTTTAGGTAGCAATGTAGTATAGTAAATATTATAGAAGTGTTAAGCTAACTTCCATAATAAATGAAATCCCTCTTTGGCCAGACTATATAACTCAGCATTAGCAGCGTATGAAACTTTCCCTTTTTCATTAATGAAATAGTATTTTGTAGAAAAATTGACATGAATTGTCTATAAGTTTATACAGGGCCAGTAAATTTTGACCATCCCAAGAAAAAGTTGAGAATGTCACATGTACCATGTCTTATCAGGGCCATTATTTTGTCCCATTTTTTCATCTGTGCATTCTGTGCTGAAACTCATAGATGCTAGGCCAGTAGGGATGACTAACATCAAGATTCCTTCCATGGTGGACTTAGACTTCAGGAAAAAAATCAGAGAAGGACAATAAACAAATTAACAACTAGTGGACAAAAAATATAAAAGTGGTATAAAAGTTGTGGTAAAAAGGAAACTAATAAGTCTTGTTTAGGGTTAGTCTGCAGGGCTAATGAGTGGCCAAGAGAGTCTTACAGAGAAAACAAAATTTTAAGTTGACCCCTGATTTTCTCAGGCCTCTTCTACTTCAGTTGTAATTTCGTAACAGCAATAACAAATTAAACCAGCAGTTTTTCACTTCAGATTGATCATTCACCAATTATTTTTACCTTACACTGTTAGTATATTTAAAGTATCTGGTCTTATTAACAAGTTTGTTAATTTTCAATCTGATTTCCTATTAATGGTATATAAAATCTCCTAGAAAATTGGAAATTTCACTTTGAGCAGTTAAAATTATCTTACAGGTTTAGAGCATAGGAAATCAGAGAAGAGCTTCAATTAGCTTAAGCCAGTATCAGTTCAAGCTTCCCCCACATGGTTTTACTAATACCCTTCAAATTCTGACTTCTGCCATTCCAGCCATATGTCTCTTTAAGCAGATACACTCAATAGTGCCAAAGTGTGTCAAGGACTTCACTAGGTTACAAAAATCATTTTTATGTGCAACTTTTTTGCAATATTCCAAAGTGCTCTTCCACCTGAACACCACCCCAACCCCTAAAATATAATTTTAATAACACACATTAAAATGTCATGCTGATAATAAATCCAGAGATATATTATTACAGGGAATCTGTCTGCATTTTTTAACGCCTTTTGGCACTTACATAATGGCGTAAGCACACGGACTCACACATATTGCCTAAATTTTTTCTTTCAAAAAATTTTGCAGGCTTGGTGTCCAATGTAGTGCAAAAATTCATAATGATGTTATTCAGTATATAAATGTCAATTTGAGAATGAGCTAGGAGAGTAGAAATACGAATTTGGGTTTGAGAGAGATACAGAATGAAACTGCACATATATGGGATATGGCTTTTTAGTTTCTGATCACAGTTTTATCACCATATTATCCTGTGTTGCTGCTGGGGAGAGCAACAAACAGTGGCTTCTGCCATCTCAGTGAACAGAGATCTCTGGAAATTGCACCTGTTCATTATGTGAGAAAGCCTTCTGTGGGCAGAGAGGAAGAATTCAGTTTTATTCTCAAACTGTTGCCTAGTCTTACAACTTGTGCATTTTTTTTTTTTTTTGAGTCATGAATGTACAATCTGCTACCCATTTGGGGATAAAAAGACTTGAAATTGAGCATACTAACTTTAACCAAGCTGTATTTTTTTTTTTTTTTTGTGAATTGGATTGTAAAGTTGACTACCACAATGCAGCCATGTCCTGTAAAAATTTTCATTCTCTCTTTCTCCCCCCCTCCACACTACAGACTCACATACACACACACACACACATACACAGGAAGACATCATTTCACATTTGGAAGCTCATTACTCTTCTAAAATAAAAAGTTAATTTTTTTCCCCTACTGCTCTTTCCATCTTTGATACGCCATGGGTGGAGTGTTTTCCATTTAACAAACACTTTCAATTTAACAAACACAACACATTCTTTATCGTCTGTGTGTCTTCCATGTACTGCTGTCAATTTGAATTGGATATGTTATGGCCCAATTGACAGTAGTGATTAAGTCAAAAATAAGTGAATTCTCCTTTAAATGTTAGCTGCAGCATCAAGTAACATTCCCTACATTATTTTATACTGAAACAAGTGAGTCTGCACAGACCAAAATGTTGATGGATATACAGCAGATAAAAAAGAGGAGAGTCATTTTGAAGTGCTTGCTATCTGTCTGAGACGATAGGCTTCTGAATTTGTACCTCTTTGCAAGAAGAGACTTCACATTATTTTGTCAGTTTGTTTCAATTTGAGAGGTGTTGAAAATTGGTATTCATTTTTTTGATATAACCCTTAAAATGTACAATTTAAGAAAACTGACTGAAAGAGATAAATTAAATGGGTAGAAATATTTTCAAATCAAAGACCAACTGACATATATAAAAATGATGTATGTTTCTTACATGGTCCATAGGGAGAATTCAGCAGGCTTGCTATGATCTCTACAATTTGCTTCAGGGCAAACTAGATTCTGGGATATTCTATTATCCCTTTGGTCTGTTTATCATGGAAACTGATGTACAAATCGAGAGTTCTTTTTGGTCTCTTTCTTTATATATGGTTGGAACTGGTAAGAATTCACTTATCTCATGTCCTCACCTTCAGTAAAGTGCTACAGAAGAGTTCAGTGACCAGTAATCAATTATTATTGAGAAGCAATCAATTGCTAATTTCCATAATTATGCACATCTAAACACTATGAACAAGAAAGAGAAACAAAGCTGCACTCCAAGCATTGCCTTGTTAGCAGTATTTTGTTAACACAGGCTCTAAAAAAAGCTGCCGCAGCTGGTACCACAAATGTGTTTCCAGTATTCAGGCCATCAACGTGATTCGTCGCTAAATGTATAGAATCAGCTTCTTGCTAAAAACTACAATTACAGGTGATATACAGATTGAAATCACAGGGCTGGTTTGTCGAAGAAAATTGTCCTAATGATGGGTTTTCGGATGGGGAATGCAGCTCTTTTCTTTCTCTGTGATGGGTTGTGAAGGCAGCTGCACCTGCCTCTATGCTGTATTCTGCCGCACTTAATGATATCTGATGATATCATTAGGCAAAGTGTTCATAAACAGATGTTGAGCCTGTGCCTAAATGCTGTCAGATGAGCGGTTGCTGGCCTGAAACAGTATTATTTATATAGAACATTTACGTTTGTTATGTTAATAACCCCACTATTAGCTCTCTGGATGTTACGTTAGGAATGTAAATGTAGTTAATATGAATAACAACCTCTTTACTCTTTGTGCTGCAGTTGAGTATAACTTTTAGGCTTTGGGAGAGAAACAAAGATACTCCCACCAAGTCCTTTTGACTTCATTTTTTTTTTTTTTGGCACCATCTGAAATTTTGATCAGAAGATAAATGGTAAGAAACCGTAGGACAGATGTTAAATATTAGGATTTGATTTTCCTAAGAGTTAATAATTTCAAAGGGTTTCTCATGTGAGCCCAATTCATGACTAATACAGTAGAGTGGTTGGTGATCATGGACACCAAATTGACAAGTACCCATTTCAATGAGAAAGATTTAACAAACTACCAGATAAAGGTCCATATTTAGTTGCAGTTCTTTTTCTGACCCTATCACATTTCTTTGCCATACACCAGGACACTAAAGTCATATATTAGTATGATTTTTTTTCATATCTGTGTTTGTGGTCTACCTGTTACCTTGACATCATAGTTGCAATGTCTAAAAATGTCATAGGAAATGTGTGTATGTGTGCATGTGTGCCTCCATGAGTATGTGTGTGTACGCAAACCGAAGTTGAAATTTATATCCCATAATTAATCCAGACAGAGTAAGTTGTATACATTCTGAGGGTCATCAAATGTGCACAACTTCTCTGAGATATTACTCTAATGTGATAGCTGCATTAGTTTTTGAAAGTGCCTTTGTCATTTCTTATAACACTTTAAACTCAAGAATTTTCGAAACTGAAAAATTGTACTCACCTATTTGCAAGATCAGAAAAACTTCTTTTGATTTTTAAAAAAGTTTTAAACTGGTGCTTCACTATAACTATAATTAGAGGTTAGAGTGAATTTTCAAATATTATTCTCAACTAATGGTTATGAAATCTCTCATATTACTAAAACTGGTAAAGATGTCCACGTGTGTTTATTTCTGAGTCTGTAAGTGCGAATAATGTACAAGGGGCATGTGTTTACATGAATGGCTTCTTTCATTTCATCTTATACCAAATATGAATTATGTATGATTTTAAAGGATCACAATCTTAATCTTTTTATTCAAGATTTATTTATTTATGAATACGAGAGCTGGGGTACAGGCCAGAGGTGTGTGGGGTGAAGAGGATTCATCAGAGACAGAATGGGGAACAGAACAAGCAGAGTAAGTGAGAAACAATACTGAGGGGAGCAGCGGGTGATGCAGGAGAGGTCTGCTGGGCCATGTGTGTCACCTTCCTGACCAGGGATTGAACCATGCTGCAGTGGCTGCAAATACTACACAGTGTGGTGCTTAACCCCTTGTGCACTAGTAAGACCCCACAATCTTAATCTTAATAATGGCATTCTTTCCTATGCCTTATTACCTGTCTTTCCAATTCTGATCTTCTGAAAAATGTTAGAAATCCCAGATTCTTTTTATATAGAGATTTCCTATCATCTCCCAAATAGGAAATTGGGAAAGTATATTAACAAAAGTAAATCAGGATATTCTGTCCCATATAAATTGCTTCTTGGTTATAATATTTAAACAGAGATTTTAAAAATCTGTAATTTCCCCTTAAATCAGAACACTTAGAAGATAACTTATGTTAAGGTGTAATATCTTCAGATAGTAAAATTATGATGAGTTATATAAGAGGAATTCGGGTACTAGAAGGAATGAAATGATTCTCAACATATTTTCAAAAATAGAAAGTATAGAAGGATGCTGAGGATCTGTAGAGTTACTTAGAATAGGTATGATTTTTATGGGACTACAGTGATTTTTATGGGGCAGGTAGCTTCAAGCACAATGACATCATATTTTGATTTTCTTCACACTGTCTGAAGTTCTCCAAAAGAAACTTGACAATTGCTCTTTATTTGTTCATCTAGTCAACACTTAGGGAAGCTAGCCAATAAAATTATTTGTTCTAAACTCCTTAGAAATTTAGATCAATTTGATTGAGAGGATAAAAGGAACTGCTGAAAGCATCAACCAACTATTGTTGAAACAAGATCAATTTATCAAAGTCAATTTAAGAAGCAAGGAAGTCTACCACTTTGTCCAAGAAGTCTTAATTTCCTGTCTTCTGTTCAGTTGCAGTCATTTTGACCAGTACCTTAGGATGAATGCATTTCTCTGGCATATATTAATTCCCCTTCTTTCTTAAAGATGGTAAAGGATGCAATCATCTAGCTTGTAATTTTCAAAAATATAGTTTCTTATGTTGAAGTTGAGTAATGGTCACTTTGTGTATGGAAACATCTCTGCTGAAGCCAATTGGACCATTCTTTTTTAAAGATTTCTATTTACCAAAGGAGCTATACTTTTATGCAAATCTCTTGATGCATAATAAATATTTATACTGATGTAATGATATGATTACCCTATGTTCAGGGACTGTTGCTTTTTCTGTGTCCCTCAGCAAACTCCATGGTTCAAATATAGGCGCTGAATAAATGTGAAATCAAACAATGCTAATTTTAGCCTTGCCTTAGCAAAATACTGTGTATATTTGAGCAAGTACATTACCTTTCTAGGCCTGTTCTCTGTTGTAATATATTTATATCATCTTATACTCTTGTTCTGGAAAGGATATTCCTACAAATGATAAAGCATTAAGACCTGTACAAGAAAAGTATGAGTTCAATTTCAATTGAAACTAGTGGCAGTTAGTATAAATTATATTAAAATATAAAAGACTTTTTGAGCAAATGCATTAAAAGAAACAATACAAAATATTTCCTTGTGATGAAAGTGATAATATTCTTGTCATAGTTTTGTTAGTTTCTTTGTTATTATTTTCTTAATTTTTTATCCCCCCCAACAGAGAGGAGGCATATAAAAAATATTTTTCCAATACAAATAATCCAAATTTGTTTATTGTCAGAATACTGCTCCTAAAGTGAAGCACACTTAAATGAATTTGTCTCCTCGTGTTTCTAATTAGCTTAATTTTCAGCATGTTTTTATAAAACATCTCTTTGATTCACTGATATGGCATTTTGTGTCTCCTGTATATATTCTCACTGAGAAAACAGAGACTTTTATTGTCTGGATTTCAACATCTGTAATAGGCCATTGCACATAGAACTTCACATTTTAATAAATATAAGAAAATTACCTTTGAAAAGTAAACCTAATATCTTAAAAAATGGTTCATAACTGATTTTCTATCAAAGATAAATTAGAATCACCTAGGAAATGCTACTTTATTCATCACTTTATCACTTATTTTTCCAAATTTATAAAATTACTTATTTTCTGATATGGTGGACCTCAAGGAGTAAATGGGACATTAACAACATTTATCAACTGTCCCTATACTCTTTGTGTATCTTACTATGTTTTATTAAAATTTCCGTTATGTAACAGTATGTATATAAAATATATTTGAATGTATGTGACTTATATTGTGCCCAGGAAGTCGTCTGGATTTCTGTGAGAGGAAATGTAGAAATATCAGGTCAGTAGATATGCTCTAGTTCTTAGGTTAATAGTTTAAGAATGACAAAGTCTACAGAACTGCCCTTACACGTAAAAATAAAAAGTATGTGCTCTAATATAAACTAGTTGTTATTTAGCATGCATGAGAACTATTGGTGTGCTCCTGCTGTTTTTTGTTGGTTCCTCTACCTAAAATGGTTATAAGCGATCAGCTAATAAAATAATTTTATTTTTAAAAATATTTATCTTTATTTATTAATGCAAACAAGAACTGGGGTGTAGGTCAGAGGTGAGGGAGGTGAGAGGATTCACCAGAGACAGACTGGGGAGCAGGACAGGAGGATCTACTGAAGTATACTGTTGAGGAGAGCAGTAAGTGAGACAGAGGTCTGCTAAGGCATGTAGGTCTGCTCCCTAGCCAGGGTTTGAACTCATGCTTCAGTGGCTTGTGGTAGCTTGATAAGCACTGAGACTTTAACCCCTGTTCTACCAGAGAGGCCCAAGAGAAGAATTTTAAAAGATCATTTTGATGAGGCACATGTTTCCATTGGGCGATTTAATATCACCAAGGAATTGTCCAGGAAATAACTGGGTGCTTCAGAGCTGATTTTTCCCTTAGAGGGGAGGAATAAAGAAATGAAAATAGGAAGAGAGAAAACTACTGAATTTCTAGACATAATACTATTAACCACATTCTGCCTTTATTAAGCAGAATGCTTAACAGCAGAAAATAGTTTGTCATGATGAAGTTGCCCCAGGTGTCAGAGTCACTGGTTATTTGGGTTCATTTCTTTTCACCTGGAGGGTTATGTGATGGCTGTGTTGGTGGCCTAACTTTGGGTGCTGGTAATTACTTTAACTTGTGTTTAAGCAGCAGACTTATGGTGGGAGGATTGATGTCAGAAGAGTCCCCATTTTTCAATCTTGTGTCTTGTTCATCAATAAGATTGAACTAATTGCTAATTGGCATTTAGAAAATGAACTACTCTGATATCCTGGAGCTTTGCTGTAATATAGTATAGCATTAGAAATATGATATTTCTATTTTAAATAACAGAATGGTATATATTCATAGAAGTAAAGAGGAGACTCATTATATTATTTCTATCTACAATATACATAGACAAATATATAAACCATCAGAGGAGGGTTTATGGGAACAGTTCATTATTTACAACATGTATTTTTCATAAGACATGGATTTCTAAGAATTCATTAGATTGAACAAAACTGTTAAAAACAAACATACTGATCAAAAATTAGGATGTAATCAAGACAAAGCTTTACCCTGAATAACCATGATTGTCTCTACCTTCCTACCACCATTATAATAATAATTTGGTTTTTATTCATATTATAGTGCAGATTTTTAAAAGTTCTCCTCCATCGCCTTTGGCATAGAAAATCCCAACATAGTTAGTGAAAATGGTATATTTTCCAAAGCAATTATAGTTTGAGAAACATTTAAACAAAGATTTCTTTATGTACTATTGTGATCTAAATGCATACATAGATATACACATAAACACAGTAGAGGTTACTCCTGGAAAATTATATTTTTGGATTTTTTTCATGTCTTTAATAGCCTCACCTTTTCCTATTCACTAGAGTTATTGGAATGAAATAATGATCTTTAAAATGCTCTATTCAAAGCAATTAAGTGTTTGGAGTTTACATTGTCCATGATTTTTTTTTTTTAATTTTTTACCATAGTATTTTCTGAAATGCAGCTCATGGTCTTTTTGATGCTCCATGGACGAATAAGTCTGATAAAATTTGCATGTGCAATTACCCTCATGGAGTTTCACAGTACAAATTCACATTAAAGGAAGAATGTAAAAGTCCTGCATAAAAATGTTTTTCTAACTCATTATTTTAAACATTTGTACGAGTATAGGATCCTTTTTCTTCTTGGGTTATATACAACAGTAGAGTTCTTCAACCAAATTCACTTTGAAAAAAATTGTTTCTAGAATTGTTGTTCATGAAAGGGATGGGCAGATTACTTACACATAAATAATATGAGTCATCTTGAAAATTCTAATTTCTTCCACATTCTCTGAGTCTGTTAATTGAATATCTGAAATATGTTACCCAGTTGGTTATAAATCTTTCCAAAAGAGTGGACAAACAGTCTTTGAACATTCCATTACATCATCATTAACATCAAAACTATTATGTTCAAATTTTATTTTAGTAAGTACTCTTAATTTTCAAATACAGGGTTTCTCATACCATTAAAATGGCACATACCATTGAGCAGAGTAAAACTTTATAAAATACTTTAAAAAATCATTCTTTTTCCAAGAAAAAAAGCTGTGCTAATACAGCTTTTAAAAAGTGGAAGGCACATGAGCAAATAATGACTGACATCAAGGAAATTCTTAATTGGTTTTTTGTTTGTTTGTTTTTTGTTTTTAAGCAAATGTGAGATCTATTGCTCTGTTCCTACAGTTTTGTGTTATTGGCATAATCTAAAATGGCTGTAAGCAGTCAACCAATAATAAGAAAAGTGTTTTAAAGGATCAAGGACAAGAGGAGGCCAGACCTTTAATAGAAACTTTTTGAGATACAGAGAGTCTTGTTGCATTTTTGCAAGCTAGGAGTGTAACAATATATTGATACCCCAGTGGAAAAGAGATAATCTTCCTACTGGTCTCCCCACCCCATATGTATGGTGTAAGCATGGTTTTGCGTTTCTTAAGATCTTTGTATTTTTTGAGCATCTCAAAGTTGCTATCATTCAGTTATATAAATGGAAAATTTGAGTTGAAATTATATGACATGGGAAACATTCAGAAATGTTGTATGTAAGTCTTCAAATTTGAAACCAATGAACAAGTCTCTTTCCATCCTAGGGTTCAAACATTATGAAAGGGTTGCTGCACAATTTTCTTATTTTCATATCTTTGATTAATTGGAAAGCTATTGAATTAGAGCTGTAATTTTTATAATATTTTAGAATATGCTAACTTTTTCTGAAGTGCCTCGGTAATTTATTCTTGCAGCTAAATCTTTAGAACATTAGTAATTTTTTTTCAGCTTAAGGATGTCAATAACCAAATCATACCGGGGTCTGGTGTCCCACAGTTGTGATGAAGAGACAAGCATTAAGGTTCTAAAATGGTGCTCTCCACAGTGTGACTTCATCTGCTTTTCTTTAAACAAGAGCCCTTCGTTTGCATTGGTTTCAGTAAGACATGTGTGGGGTCTCTGAACTACTTCCTAACAGAATTGAAAATTATCCCACATGGATTTCCTATCATCAATGAACAAGTATTTCCTATCATCTCCATGTAACTTCACATTTCCATAGCATACTTGTAACCTTTGAGATTCAGTGTGGGGTGCAGAATTTTGAAACTGCAGCTTCTCTTTCTGAAGAATTATATTAACTTCAGTTAGAATGAAAATGTAGAAATCTGTGACAATGATAACGATGATATTTGTGCAAACAAGTGTCTCATTGAAAGCAGAGCACGTTACTTGAAAAGATCCCTTAGAACCTGGAGAGTAAAAGTATGGCTGCCTAGGAGCACACTCATCCACATAGTAGTATTTCAGCACTGCTGGCTTAGCTAGCAAACAAAATATGGTTCAAATGGCATAACAATCCTAGAAACGGAAGGCACCAGTTTAATGAGGTCTCCTCTGCTTGAAATTAAAGTAGAAGGAGTTTTACGGAGAACAGTATTCAATAACAAAATATTAAATGATAAACACAGATTGCTTAAAATCAGACGGGCCATTTTAAGAAAAGCATTTTAGCTCATCATGATATGTAGCACCTTATTTAAATTAGGAGGTGTTAATTCGTAGCTTGAATAATATATTAATATAATATGTAAAGTGAATGGCATTGTTAATCACAGTCGCGCCTGGAACGACTTTGCTTCTGTGCACTGAATGTTAATTTTGCAAAACATTAATTTCAAAGATTTTGCAGCAGTGCTTTTGTAATTAAATATTAATGTCACATGTTATTGCAGTAGCATGTTTATGAAAGCCGGCAACACTTCAAGTCAACTCATTTGTTTTTATATTTATTCTTGTACATCTGCAATCCCTTCCATTTCACAATTTCAAAGTGAAGGCCATTTTGAATAGTCAATATGTGAACATTTTTCATTGTAAGCGTTTTTTAACATCCAACAGGGTAAATATTTAATGTTGTGTTTTTAGCTGGTATAATTTTTCAGAAAATTGGCTATAACTTTTAACAACTCAAAGGTACCTAAACTGTCTCCAGTTTTGGCTTAAGTGATCTGAAAATAAAGTAGCAATAAATGTGATGAAGCTGTGTAAAAATATTTAAGAATTAGGAGGCTTTATATGAAAGTTTGAAATTAGAACTGCAGTTCTATGCATGTGATAGCTCAGTGGTTACTTATTTTATTATGGTGCTGTATTATCTCAAGAAAATTTTAAAAATGGACTTGACTTTTGGTTAACTTCTTTCAAGTTCCATAACTCGATATAAAAATATCCTTTTGCAGTGATGTGTTTTGATTTTCTTACATGTTTGGAAGTTATACATTTGTTTTTCAGAAGTCTTTTTAATACTCACCAAGACACAATATAAGTGTCATTGTATTGGTTTGCCCATGACTGTTTTGACTAAACTGATGCATTTGGTAGTCTTGCTCATGATACTCCCACTATGCTAATTACAGTTAACCTAAAAATTAGGTTATTTTCATTTTGAATCTTGAGGACAAGAGGTAACAGTCAAAGTATTACCATTTTAGTGCTATTATTTTATTCACCTAGGAAAGTCATCTTTTAGAATCAAATCCCTTTCAGTACATTTTTATTTTGAATTATGGAATGAATTACCCATACTACAAAACACGCACACACACACACACACAGGAAAAATCAAGATACATTATGTTTGGTTATGGGCACATTTAACAGTTAAAAATTATATCTGCACCTGATGTTGCATGTTAACAGCTAATGCCATTTGACAGTGATGAAATTAAAGGATGAAGAAGAGATACAAACTACATTTTACAAGCATGATGGGTCTCCAACAATGCCATTTAAATATTATTTGTCACTATTTAAAATGAACCTTTCCCCTTTAAGCTATGCCATTACGCTCATTTGTCCTGTCACCGCTGACAGGCTATGACTCACACACAAAAATGGTCATTAGGTAGTGCATCTTCATCTTATTTAAAAAAAAAGAAAGAAGGAAAGAAAGAAAGAAAGCATTCTGATGCCTCTAAAAGCCTGTAATTATTTTCATCTGAAGAGATAGTGTTGCTTGGAAGGTAATTTAATAACCTTTTGCATGTACCTGGGGAATGCCTCTCCAGGGGACCAAGGTGCCGACATGCCATTCAGTCGTCAAAACATGACCTTTAATGGTTGCTTGGAGAGAAGTTAGTGTGGAATGTTGTACACAGTGCAATGCTAATTCTGCTTTCTAATATATGCAAAATTTAGTTCTTGAGCAATGATCTTTGTAAGATGAATTAATATAGGTACTGCTCCAGGAAACAAAAGAAATTGCAATGTGAAAGCCTCCCTCCACCCATGATCTTTTATACTTCAGTTTGAAGTAGCTAACAACTTGCACAATTTGTGTAAAAAATAGTGTGAAACACTCCAGAAGTCGTTTGCGTCTCCCCCCACCCCCCTTTAAGTTGGTTGATGAATTCTATTCTCTGTACTGTGGTAATGTAAAGTAGGATTAGAGGGATTTCTTTGATAAGTTTATTTTCCAGAATAAGGCATTGGCCCCAACTCCAAGAAAAAGGAAAAGAAAAAGAAAAGCTTACCTTTAATATACCCTGTCTGTTCTATAGCGCAATCTACGCGACTTGCAGAAATCACTAAGGCATTTACTGAGTTAATTAAAAAAAGTAATCCTTCATGGATTTTCCTTTTATAATATGATGTTTTGAACACTTTCACCAAAAGATGCACGGGCTATTTCCTGTGACAACCAGGTTCAAAAACTCCTTATTTTGGTAGACTGATATTAGATACTGCCTTAGTTAGAAATGCTGGGATTTCAACTCCTACCCTGACACACCATCCGTCAATTTATTAGCACGCTGGTGCAGTAAAGCCACTGAACAGGCTATATCAATTCGTTTAGTTTTTTTTCTTTAAAATGTCTGTAATCCTCAGCTCTGCTCTCTCAACCGGTCAGCATTAAAGATTTATGTTGTACTTTTTTTCATTGCCACACCTGAATATGGATTACTTAAATGGGCTGTAAATAATTCATATCTGGGAATAAGTTTCCATTACTGACCAATGTTGTAATTTAATATACTGTATTATGGGTTATACAATTTTAGATTGTTTTCTGTGTGCATTCAGCAGTCAGGCAGACAACAGTTTAAGTAAAAAGGGTGAGATGTTTGTTCAGCTTATTTTCATGTTCACTCTGTGTGCTCAAATCAGCAACAGGGCTAAAGGAAGCAGAAAGCTACTTAAACTGCATGCTTTTCTGCTATTTATGGAAATCTTAAAAAAAATACTTGACCTGAAACAAAATACAAAAATGTGTAATAGCATATTATTGATAGATTCAAGAAAGAAATAAAATGTGTTAATGTAGGTGGCTAGAATTTTCTTACTACTTGAGAACTGAAAAATAATCTTCATTCCTGAACCCAAAGGTTAACTTTTCTATTCAGTGCTTGATTATTCTATGCATAAAATGCTCATAATAAAATTATAATTTATTGACAGTTAAGTTTGAGTGAGGCTATTGGATCAAATATGCGAATGCTAAAAGTACAAGCTATCTTGAAAACATAGGCAAGTGTTTACTCTTAAAAGAGCTTTAAACAATTTAAGATTAAGTTGAATATAGTAAAAATTAATAATAGATTAATACATGAAAATCTATGAAGACACATAAGATAATGATTTAAAAAGGAATAATTTAAAAAGATGAATTAAAAAGTCGAATCAGAAAAGAAGGCCAGCATAAACTAGGGAAAAACATGCTGTGAATAAAGTCTGTTAGATCTTGAAATAGGAGAACTGCTAAATAATGCATAGTTTTATTTTTCTATAATTTGCATAAACCTTAAGAGAGTATTTATTTGTGTAAAACTTGATGTATCGAGTAAGGAGAATGAAAAAATGGCATTCATTTTGTTTTCATTTTGGTATTTAGGAAAAATATTCTGTTACATATGGACTACTTAGACCTAATCATCTGACTGAATGTGATGTGTGTCTTGAGCCAGGTTGGAAAGGGGCTGGCTGGAGAACAGTGCCCTGGTCTTGCTGCAGGCGATGCAGGTTGGCCCATGCTCTGCTGGGGAGCAGATGGTGAGCCAATGCTTGTAGTCACACTTACCTTCCTTGCTAAATCCATAATCCCTCACTGGACACGGAGCCAAGGCAGGCTTTGGAGGCAGAAAGGAGGTTACAATCTGGACTTGGGTAGTGACTGCCAGAACTGAGAAAACAGCTCAGAAATTTCAAATGCTTAACAAGTTATCTGTCTTGTCCCTAAGCCAGTGCAGCATTTTTAAAAGTAATTAAGACATGATTGAAAATGTGTATGCCATCTAAATACAAAAATCTTCAAAAATCATCAAAACCAATAATGAAAAGCCACATTTAATATGACATTATGCAAAAAATACACTTAAGATGAATTATCTTTTTTGTGATTAAAAGGAAATGTATAAAATAAAAAACAGGAAAGATGAAGCATTTTTTTATAGGAAAAGATAGTTTTTCTTTGCAAACCTGGACCTTATGTGAAGAAAAATATTTCATACATGCCTATAAATATACTGCATGTATGAAATATTTTCCTTCTCTAAGGAAATATATAGCTCTGCAACATCTATATCAGTATTAGCATATGCTCCTCTTTAAGTTATTCTTTCAGAATATTAAACGATTGTAGTTATTTTTTCTATATATAATATGATACTTATGCATGGATGTATGTTTTTATATGTGTGGATGAGGTTCATCATCAACACAGACATTATAACTCAGAAAGACAAAATAAAAATATTGACTGAGTAGCCAAATTCTAATCATTTATAATAAAAGGGATAGTAAATGCCATCTGTTTAATATAAAAAAATCTGATAAAATGCATACAGATCTAGTAAATTGAAACCATGGAGTAATTCACATAAATATATATAAATACATATATATATATATTTCAACATATTCCATTAGGGCTGGGAGTGACTTAACCATGTACTATTTACATAATATGATACAAGAGCAAGCAAGATTTAGGGATTATGGTTTGTGCTATACCACAAATATATTTTAAGATCATGCTTCAGTCATACCTTACCTAGTGGATGTAACAAAATGTCTGTTTTCGCCATTGATTTTTCATGTTCTTTATTCTCTTAGGTGTTTGTTTTTCCCTGCAAATTATTCCTATGCTTACTTCCATTGAAGTTCAATGACTTGAGCAAATTCCTTCATTAGTCCATTATGCTACCTACATTTTCCAGGTTGATAAAATGTTACAAATATTCAACTCATATGTATGAATAACTTGAGAGCTCCACTTTGGGACATCACCAACTCCTTTCATTATTTTCTCTTGCCCCACTTTTTTTTTTTTATTGGCTCTCTTAGAAAGTGTTTAGCATTCTTATTTGTACTTAGGAAACATTAATTACTTCTCTTTATGACTCTCCTTCAGAACTCATTTCTTGCCAGTGCACTTCATCCCTCAATATGTTATTTCCTGTAACACTGTTTTCTTCAAAAATTGATATAAAGAAATAAACAAAAAACTGTAAAAACATCTTTCTCTGCTTGCCCTAGAATTCAAGAACTATGCCTTCATGCACAACCTGTACAGGTCAATATTTATAAAAGGAGAATAAGAACAAAAAATGTGTTCAATATTAAAAGCATTTTTATGTAGTTTTACCCATAAAATAATAAACTTGTTATTTCAAACTTTTATCTTAGTCTAAAGTAAAAAGTGAACTTCAAAATATGATATCTATAGAAAACAATTTTTTCATGTTTTTAATAGGAAAATTTTACTGTAAAATGACACCATAAAATAGTTTATCACTTCGCCCCCAAACCTAAAATGAAGACATATCTTATGCTATTTACATCCATCTTTTTTTTTTTTTAGGAGGGATAATTTCATAAGCTTTCAAACAGTCCTGTAAGAGATTGATGTAATATGATTTCTGTTTTCAGATGGAAACAGAAATAAACAACTTTAAAGATTACTTTAACAATGCAAGTTTCTTATAAAATCAGATTTCTGTTCATATGTAATGATTAATCTAGGACATGTGGGCATCAACAATTTAAAAGTCAACAGATTAAAAAAAATGTTAGCTATTTTAAAGTCAAAGACAGAACAAAGAAGAAGCTTCTCCCTTCAAGAAGTTTAAAGAAAGACATTGGACTTGAAAACAGAAAACATGGATTTGCATTCTAGGATTTTTATATTATAGAAATATAAAATAATCTTTCATCTCTGGATCTCAGTTTTCTCAATTTGATAATTTTGGTATTTGCCCAATAAATTCTAGAAGTGTTGATCACCTATACAGTATTTTTTGACTATGTGGAACTGGAGAGATGAATGAAAGAGGTGACCAACAAAGAGTTAAGTGCCAGTGAGTACCACAGTACAGGTGAGGTCTCTGCATAATATATGACTGATTACTAAACAAGCAGTTCAGGAAATTCTTGAAGCCAGTTAACATAATTCATATATGCATGCATTCTTCATGTTTTATATTTGAAATTTTTCATTGCATAATTTTTATTAATAATTTGAAACATATTTTGGCCAAATTAAATTGACACATTAAGAATGGGAAATGTTTTAAATATCAGCCTCCCAGCAAAATTTTGTAATATCCCCCATGTCTTAGGACAATGCTATGAGAAAGTCTCTTGCCATGTACCATACATGAGTTCCACATTTTTGCATACCCTAAGGTCCCAGCACTACAGAGAGAGGAGCTATCCATAATAGGTAGAAGATGAGAAGCAGAAATAAGCTACACAAGCAAAAAGTATTTCAGATTGACATAGAAATCCAACTCATCAAAGTCCTCAGAGGTGGCTTCTTTTCTTCAGCTAAATCTCTATCACTTTGATATGTTACCTACTAAACAACAGAGAGGTCTTGCCAACTCTTAAGTGGTATTTAAAACCTTTGAATTGTTACATTACCCATTAACATTATCACAAAGATTATTAAGAGAGACTTCTGCATTTCATTAAAAGGGAATAGTACTGTTATGGCAAATGTCCTGTCATAGAATTGGAAATCGCTATGTTGTCAGAAGATGTGTATCTTGGATGAAGCATAAAGCAGAGATCTTGATGTTAATGGTCATGAAAGTTTCTGTGTTGCCATCTGTCAGGAATTATTTACCAGTTTGTGCTGACCAAATTCCAAATGAAGGGGCTCCACTTATTGCCCAAAATGTACCCTCTATCCTAATTATAGTGTTATTCTTTACTATTTATGGTGTGTTATAAGAACATGGGCTTTGATATATTTAGGTAAGATTTTTTTTTTAACTTTAGTTTCTCTTCTTTAGTTTAGTTACTCATCATTTCTTGATAAATGCCCACCAGTTTCCTAAATGATATTTGTATCAGCATTCTTGATTCACTCTAAGTCATATGCTTGGAGCTGACTGCCCAGGAAGATTAATCTGAAATGCAAATTGCATTCCTAGTTGTCCACTTTTTATAATTTATCCATATGATTCCCTAGTCTTTAATAAAACACTACAGACTCTTTACTGTAACTTTCAAAGTGCTGCACATTCTGACCCCTGCTTATCTCTCTAGCCTCATATCCTCTACTGACTGAATCAAACCCTGTCTATCCTACATCATACCTATAGCAACCACACTTTGCAGTTTCTCCTTTTGTTGGCTTTTCTCAAAGGAATCTGTTTACTGGAATGCTCTCCTATGAAGCCATATTTCCTAATTATTCTCCCATAAAACTTTATATTCTCTTTATTTAATATCATCTTCTCTTTAAATGACCCACCCTCCAAAAGACCATTTCTCTTTGCTTCCCTCAAAATCAGGGTGGATTTGTCTTTATGTGGTCCCAAAAAATTCCTACCTTTCACAACTATGAGAGTAAAATTGTCTGTTTTTCTGTCTGCACATTTGAATATAAACTGTTTAGAAGCTAATTCATATAAATTTTTGTACTTCCAAGGCCTAGGCATTTGTGTGGCAAAAAGCAGGATCTGGCACAGTTCACTTATCTCTTCCTAAAATATCTTCTTTTGACTTTATTGTCATCATATTCTCAGGGGATTTTTTAGGATTCTGCCTTCTCCTTTTCACCTCTTACTTATGGAGTTACATAGAGGTCAGTCTTCCAGTCCTGTTTTCTTAATATCTACAGTTGTCAAATTGATCTTGTTCAGGACAATGGCTTGGTATTATTATTTGCATTGCACCTCTACTCAAATAAATGCCTACATCCACTCTAACCACAGATTTCTAGTCCTGTGAATCTACTTTTTTGATGTCTTCATTTGGAAGTTTTATACTTACCCTAAACTAACAACACTGAAGAATAAAACATGTTTTCCTTTCCATTAAAATCTGTTTCACTCTTCTTATTTCTCATCATGATAAACAAACCTCTCCAATCACTGATCAGAGTAAAATATAGAATACATTCTTGATTCCTATCTAGACCCACCCCAATTAAATAATTTTTAATTACATTCTTAGTAATACATAAAATCAACATAAGTACATTAACCATTTTAAAAAACAGATTTATTTATTTGTGCATACAAGAACTGGGTACAGGGATGTGAGAGGATTCACCAGAGACAGACTGGGGAACAGAACAGAAAGATTGACTGAATTACACTGCTGAGGGGAGCAGTGGGTGAGACAGGAGAGGTCTGCTGCACTGACATCAACCTTTTTCTACCTCCATTAAACATCCTAGTCCAAGACAATGTCATAAGTCTATGGAATACTATAATAATTTTCTAGATGGTCACCATACATTTATTCTAATCATCTCATCATTCATTCATCACCATAGCCAGTGCAATATTTTAAATGGGCAAATGAAATCATTCCAGTTACCTTTTCACAGCTATCCAACAATTTTCATTCTATTCAGAATAACATGTTACTATCTAATTCCTACTAATGTACCCTGCAAAATCTCCCAAGTCCTCTAATCCCTCTCTCTATTTTTACTTTGCTTCAGTGACACTGTTCTTTCATTTTCTTGGACATGTTAACTCAGTGTTTATCCTACAAGTTATGTCTCTACTGGTTCCTTTTCCAGGAACAATATTGCTCTTGATTGTTGTACGGTTTTCTTCTTTCTCTAATTGAAATTTCACCTACTGCCAAGGCTTTCCCTAACTGCCATTTCAAAAAGTAGCCAGTTAGTAACTTGCTATCATATTGCACTATTTTAATAGACTGCATAATACCCACCAGCAGTTATTTCTGTCTGCTTATTGATCAACATTTTTGGTTATCTACTTCAGGCTTATCAAGTGATAACTTCATCAGAGCATGGAACTTGCCTGTCTTGTTCATTGCAATCTCCCCAGCACCTAGAACTGGTCCTAAACAATAGAAATCTAATAAATGCTTGACAGATAAATGAAAGAACAATCACACAAGAAATTCAGTTTAAATTAACAAAATTTATAACATCATGAATTTGAGAACTGCAACTAATAAATGGAGAGTAGAAAAAGTTATTGTACCTTTTGTCTCCAGTTTCAGAGTGATTGATGGTATCAATAAGTAAGCATTAAAAAAATAGATTGCTAGATTAGAGAAGAAAATTACAAAGTAACTTCTGTTGTCCTAAGAAGTGTTGATGAAGCCAAATCCCTTTCAACTATTTCTTTCCAAAGAAAGACGCTGAATAAATAGAAGTTAGAGAGAAGACAATAGCAGAAATGACAAAGCAGTCAGCTGTCCATTACATACATGACCAGGCTTCTGAAAAAGGCTGTCTCTAATGACAGATTCCCAATGCGAAGTTCTTAGTGATCATTAGCCCATGATAAAATTGTTTGGTTTATTTTAGCACATATTTACCTAATTTTCTTGCACTATTATGGAAAATTTTCCCTTGAACTTTTACTTGGAATAATTTCGTCCTTTCACACAGATAGGGCTTAAGGTAAAAACCAGTATTTTATGATTTATTTATTTAAGAAATACTAAATACTTTCTAAGAAAACTTAAAATACAGTAAAAATGTAAAACATGAGCATAGTGTTTGTGATGTTTGCAAAGAAATTATTTTGCAAAGATATTCTAAGTACCAAGTAAATGATAATGAACTTTTTAAGAGGGAGAAATTATGCCACAAAGAAGGACTAGTAGGGCTCATGTTTTTACTATCAAGAAAGCTTTACTTGATGTATGCACAGCATTTTAATATGTGCATGCAATGAGGTGAAAGGAGGGGGAGAAGGCTAAGAGAAGGGGAAAGAAGGAAGAAAAGAGAGATAGGGAGAGAGTAGAGAGGAAGGAAGGAAGGAAGGAAGGAAGGAAGGAAGGAAGGAAGGAAGGAAGGAAGGAAGGAAGGAAGGAAGGAAGGAAGGAAGGAAGGAAGGAAGG
>JAGFMF010011581.1:998302-1043723 GCA_019455555.1 Galemys pyrenaicus | reverse complement strand
AAGGAAGGAAGGAAGGAAGGAAGGAAGGAAGGAAGGAAGGAGGGAAGGAGGGAGGGAGGGAAGGAGGGAGGGAGGGAGGGAGGGAGGGAGGAAGGGTATTTCAAAGTAAAGAACAATTTGAGCAAGGTATGAAAAAGGACTCTCAATTATTTGGTCCAAAATTTTAGTCTTGGAAAAACCTACCAGATCAAAAAAAACTTAAACTGTGTATTCTTATTTCCTCCCTTTCTTATTTACCAGACTTTTTACTCATCATTGTATCCTAGAGCTGTTTTTACATGACAGAGGATTTTCACTTTCTTTTTAATATCTGCCTGCATTCTATTGTTAGATGCACCATCCGTAGTGAGTTTGTTATTGAGGACTTAGGTTATTTACACTCTTTGCTGATACTAACAATGCTGCAGTGAATATCCTTTCCAGCTAAAATCTCTTGATTCTTGATTCAACTTTTTTTGCTTACTTTCTGTTGGCAGTTTCTGTGTGGAAAATGCTGATACTCCCATCTGTAAGTTGTGTAGTTGCTGGGCATACTACATTATCACTCAGGGGTGCTGTTGTGATCTGCACCAAATATCACATACATCCTGAACTCTGACATCTTTAATGTGTATAAGTCAATTCACCGACAAGAAACTGGTACAAAGAGACTGGATGATAAACATAGAATTGCCTGGACTTGAAAATGGGCTCCTCATTTAGGACTTCAAAGTTATTAGATTTTAAAAACATCTCTGCCTTTACGTTACCTTACACATAACATGGAGAAAACATGTCCACTTTTTTTACAGTCTTTATTCTTTGAACTCACAATCGCATCTTTTTTCTCTTTATTGGAGAGATAATTCTAAGGATCAGTGGTAGAATATGCAAAACACACTAGCCACTTAATGGACAGTAGCTCCCTTTCCACCTCTTGGTTGGGGAATGCAGTTTCCTTCTTCTGTAAAGGACACTTATAATTACTTTCCACTTCTCTAACTTTTACCTATTTTTCAATATACATCCTCAATGTATTTTGAAATATTTTCTGAATGACCAATTGAATGGAAGACTTCTTGTTACGATCTCTCCCTTCCAAATTCCGTAGGCATTTTAACTGAACCTCTTTTATGGTACTTTTTAGATTCTACATTGGTTAAAGTAATGCAGATATAGTATCTCCCTTATTATGTGCTAAGGTAAATTTTTTCATATAAGTGGTAACTTCATGACAGTTACAATCGGCTCAGAAAACGCATTTTGCAATCTTGCTGCATTGCAGTATTGTTTAATTTCACCTTTTGTATTCAAGTAAAATGAAATATATGGGGGGGGGACTTTTAATTAAATATCCCATAGCAGTCTTAATTTTCTTCAACATCTCTTTTCTATCTCCTGAGAAATGTATGACTCTGCCTGCTACATTAACCTTTCTACTATTTGTGGACATTGAGGCACGAAAAAAATATTAATTTTGTTTTATCACCTCTTTTACCTTTGCTGTCAATAAATGATCTCTTTCATCTTTTTGAAGGACTGACCCTCTAACCCTCCCTACAGTTAAAAAAAAAAAAAGTAATTTTATTTATCTTTAGCATTGTCACAATTTTCCTTTAATTTTCTACCTTTCCTTATCACTTTGCACTCCCTTCACTTTATTTTATAACCTTCTGCATCCTGTTTTGTATCTTTCACAATTCACCCTGCATATTGCTCTTCTCTATTCTGGAGTATTTTTGCATTTTCTTGTTCCTACTAATTGGCTCCATTTTTATTTGCAGTATATTTATTACTAAATGGCATTCATTGCCTTTGGGCATACATTAATTTATCTTTCAGGACTTTCCATTTGTGCTCTGTGTCTTTTCTTTATGTATTTCTTTTGCGACCTCCATTCACTTCACTTTTCTCATATGTGTTAGTATTATTTTTGTTGTTGCTTTTTTCATATGCCTTCATATCTGTAATTCATGCTTCATGTATTATTAGGAGTGTTTATGAAATAAACCACTGTCACAAACAGCATTAATATGGATCTTCTAAAAATAGGTTTGGATTCACTGTGCTGCAATTTGTCAGCCACCTTCTTTATAGCCATATTATAAGGTCTAAATAATAAATAATTAGAAGCTAATTTTGCTAATTAAAAAGACTATAGCTCCTCTAATTTATGGACCTCAGGTCAAAAAAAGGGAAGTCAGTTGAAAGGTAAATAAAGTGCAAAAATTGGGCCTCCCTGGTGGCGCAGTGGGTTAAGCAACGCACTATGAAGCAAACCGCAACCACTGCAGCACGAGTTCGATCCCTGCTGCCGGTCAGGGAGGGACCCACATGGTGCAGCAGACCTCTCCTGCTGTGCACGCTGCTCCCCTCAGCAGTGTACTTCCGTTGATCTGCCTATTCTGCTCCCCGCTCTGTCTGTGGTGAATCCTCTCACCCCCCACACCTCTGGCCTGTACCCCAGTGCTTGTATGCATAAATAAATAAATCTTTAAAAAGAAAAAAAAAATAAAGTGCAAAAATTATAACTTTCTTCAAAAGAGGTATGTATAGATGTTTTAAGACATTTGACTACTATAGACTTGATAGATACTCACATCATTAATCTTTCCAGTTATCTATGACTTTATGAACACAATTAGCAACGTTAAAAACCAGATATACTTTTGTTAGAAAAAGCCTTAAAAGACATGAAATTTAATGAGGAAAAATATATCTAATAAATTGCAGTGAAAAGTGAAAAATAGTTTAGGATTAAGTAGAATTAATTCCTTATGTATGAGGGGAACAAAGAGATTTGAAGAGTGTTTCAGAAGACTTCCTATAGAGAATTATATTTTAGTTATGTGTCAAAGAATTATGCACACCTTGCTAACTGAAGATTATGGTAAGGGAATCTTTTCCATACTATATTTAAAAGACAGGCTTCTTAATACCTCTGACTCATACACAGACCAATGTTAAATAAATAGTTAAATAAATAAAAAATAAATTGTAGACTTCAACATATAATGGCAAAAACTGGATGCATTTTTCACGAAGAAATTTGCACTTTTTCTGTGATTTAGTGGAAGTAATCAGAGATTTTAACAAAGAAGTACTATGATCAGATTTAACTTTGGAATGATAACTTTACAACGATGAAGAAATTATGGATTTGGATGTACCAAAATCCTTTGGGTGGTAAAAAATATTATTGATGAGCAAACATAAGAGCCAAAACAGGCAGAAATTAAAGGAAGAATCAGGAAATACTTAAGTTAGTCAATCAATCAAGATAATGTGAGGACACCTGGGCATAGGTGCTGAAAAAACCAGGGAGACAAATATATTCTATAAAATTCAGTATCTCATCTAATTAATTTAAATTTTAAAAGTAAAGTTTTGAAATGGTTAGTAAGACCAATTTCATCCAGATAGATTCTCCAATTTTCATCTACTATTTAGTTCACTACTACCTTATGACAGCAGTTAATAAATTATGATTAACAATTGATTATATTAAATGCATAGTCAATGGGGAAATAATAATAACTAAATATTTGATTATTACTTTCTTTATTGCATAAATGAATCATGACACATCCAGATTTCCTAGCATGCATCAAGGGAGCCCAAAAAACAATAAAAAAATATTGCACAGACATTCATGCAAAATGAACACTGATAGTAGTAAATTCTAAAAATGGCAGAATTTGATGCTAAATCAAATGTAACTTCCACATTTGCATACTATGTTAGAAAGCATTTTATAACTATGTTCATACTATATTGTTCAGCTCATTTCCATAATATAATTCAGTGAAACTTGTACTCTTCACTGATCATATTTTATCTCTTCTGAATCCTAAATTGTGATTCTGTGAACTATAGACCACTTTCAGGAGACGATTGTAAATATAATAAATATTATGCCAATTTCCTTAAAATGGCCAATTATCCAATATTTGACCTTTTTTGCTTAGAAACAAGAGCAGACAAACCTTTGAGCTTAAAAGTAGACTCCAATACCTTTAATTAGATGGCATATAATTAAAAAGAATTTTAATGTCTTAAAAATTAATAATGTTGAAAAGGTAATCTTGTACTGTGTAATGACTTTAAACAGACTTAAGTTAAGTCAACTTTCTAATCCAAACTTGCAAAATTTCCAATATAATTGTTGATTGAATTTTCAGTAAATAATGCTCATATTTGCACCACAGACATAATACACTGGTTATTCAAGCTATGTTAATTTATTTTCAATTGAGTGATAATTATGATCACACTAGAGGCAAAGTACTCTACCAGGCACTTTGCAAAGACTAGTTTATGTGATACAACAGTCTTTCAGAGAAAATAGGCCTATTAATATTACTGTTATTGTTGTAACATTTTATTATTTTCTAAAATTGAATATCAAGGAGGTTATTTAATTTGCCCAATATTTCTCTGTAATTGTAAATCCTGAATTGGAATCTATATTTTATTCTAGTAGCCATGTTCATTTGCTCTGGCATATATAGTCATAGTGTGAGGTTATTACTCTGATTTGGGGAGCAGTAGTAGAAAAATAGTGAATAGTTATCAAATGAAACGTTCTTATTTTATGCAAAAGAATCACATTATTTTATGCATCCAAAAGTGTACCAAATGAACCTCAAAGAATAACTTTAGGCAATGGGCAGAACTTGTAGGAAGGATGTCAGTTCTCCTCCAATGCCCCCCCCCCAATATTTTTTTACTATTACAACTTAAAAAAATTCATTCAGTTAATTAATTATTTAAGATTCTTGTAGACTTGTAGTTCACTTCTTTATCCTATCAACTTCAGTAATCTTGCTGTATCAAAAGCTGTACTGATTATATCGTACATCCTTGCAGCTTTGGTTTCTAAACTTGTTTTCACTGTGATGTATTATGAAATATTCTAAGAAATTTAATGTGACAAACAGACATTTATGGAAAATTACATAAGAAGATAACAGCTATGTCATTGCTAAAATTATTGGATTATATTTTTTTAACAATAGTTAAAATTCTTAACTCTGACAAGTATCTACCAAATGGGTCTTGAGGGTCTACTTATGTCCACACTCCCTTGGTACTCAGCTATTTCAGGTTCATTCTCCAGTGGTGTTACTGCATTTTCTTCCATTTATTCTCTTCTTTTATATTACTTCCTGTAAGTGCACATGAACATATCACTTTATTGTTTCCTTGTTTCGAATGATCATGTAAGATACGGGGTCTTATTAATCATTTTCATTTTTTTCCTCTTTTCAATATCTTGATCTTTAAAGTACTATCAGTATACTTCCATAATATCCACTACTTATTTTGGGAGAATAGTTTGTTGGGTGGGCAGGTAGGTGTATTTTATTTATTTGGTTGTTGTTGGTAATGACTTTTTCACTCTATAGAAATCCATTTCAGGTGTGCTTTTGACAAAGAATGCTATTGGACATAGAAAGTAATTCAAATATTATTAGATAAGTTTCTGACAGTCATACTAAAGATCAGTGAGGACTTCTCTGTCAACACTAAAGAAAGTTTTGTATGATATCCAGTGAGCCCTAGAAGTTCTATGTGAGATTTTAAACCAGACAAAGATATCAATCTCTCTCTCTCTCTCCCCCCCTTTCTTCCTCCCTCCCTCCCTCCCTCTACACACACCCACTCGCATGCACATGTGTGTGTACACACACACACATAGTGGAAATAATCCTTCAGAATAGAGATTTTGATTTGGTTTGGTTTGGTAGCAGTTCAGTAACTGAGACAAGTATTACATTTTTCTTTTAATTTTTTTAGTTTTCAAAATTAGTTCAAATCCAGTACAAAGATCAGTACACATGCAAATATCAATATCGGAGATCCTTACTAGTTGGTCTATGAAAAGTGGTGCCTCAGTTGTCAGTTTTACTATTCCTTCCTATTTGAAACATGATATTACAACCAATATTATTCTTTCCCAATCATTTTTGTTATATTTTTGATATTCTACTTGTAACCAATTATCTATCTGTGTACTACCAGTAAAAAAGACTTCAATGAAAGCTTTCAGTTTGTACATCCTATTACCATGAATGTATTCAGAAGTGATTTATTGGCTTATCCCTAAAACCAGTTAATTTTATTACTTTGACTTTCAAAAAATATCATTCATCTCTCAAAAATGGGATCCACGTGTTCTGCTTCATCTACACTAGTTTTAGTTAACACACGTGTGTTTGTGTGTGTATAAATTAGAATTTCAAAAATTGCTTCTAAATAAATCAAGATGAATGAAACAAATAATGAAAATTCCTCAATCTCTTGTTTCCCTGGTGAATTATTATATAAACCAGATTGCATTTTCTTACTGAACCTGGACTTTTGAATAAATTTGTGAAAGTATAGAAGGTTACTCTTTACTATTTTTATTTCACAATTTTATTAAGAAATTTGCTTAATAATATGAACATTTGCCTCAAAAATACATATAATTGGGAATTCCTGAAGCTCACTCATGGGCATTCTTGGAGTCCGATTCCAGTGTTCTCTCAGTCAGCATTTATGAAACTCCTCCCGTGCATTAATAGTTTTAAGAGTGTTTGAGGGTTTGGTCTGTGAAAACAACTAACTTGTTCTCAGAACAAAACAATACTCTAGTACTCTAATGAGGGTAATATCTGAACAAAGAAATGTATTATCAAGTGGATAGATGGGTAGATGCTTGCTAGGTAGATAGACAGAAAAAAACATATACCTATATAGTATTTACTACTTGCTAATTTTATGACTCATTTTATATATTTACTCTCTGTATCCTTAGGACCTTATAAGCTAGGTGATGCTATTATTCCCATTTTATAGCTGACTGAATTGAGACACAGAATGGCAATGAAACTTACCCAAGATAGCACAATGACTAAGTGACAGAGTAGGATTCAAAACCAGGGAGTGTGTTTCAGGTATCTACACAATTAACCATTGCATTTGCCATCTCTTTGAAAATATAACATGAGTATATAGACTGACAAGGGATGACAAAATGTTAGTAATTTTGTTGCTACTCTAGGAAAAGTCTCAGAAAAGCACAATGGAATTTGAGTTAGGTACTGTAAATGGAGTGAAAGAGATATATAGTAGCTAAAGTAGGATATCTTCTCATTAAATAAAGTGGTTATTTGCCATATTTTCTTTGAATAATATTAAAGTATGATGTTTTCTGGTGAAATAGTAAAACATAGTAATGAGTTACTAATTAGCAAAAAATCTGAAAGAGATGAAATGTTCTAGGACCTAGTAAAGATCCCAAACTATTTTACTGAAGTTAAGCTCTTATTAGAATCATGGTTGACTCTGAAAAATAGTTCAATAAGGACAAATCCCAAATGTTGTATAACTATAAGGTAAAATGATCATGTTAATCACATATAGCTTGGTTTGCAATTTTGTTACTTTTTAAAGATGGCCAAATGCACTGCAAATTATGTTGTTGAAAGCCACTATCATGGGTAAAAATAAGTCAGTGGGTACGAAAGAACATATTTCCTAAAAGGGAATATATTGCTCATTTCTTACTTAAAAAAAATGGGATATAAAAATATTGTAGGTGTATTGTGGACTATGCTACTTTCGCATTAAGCCATTTGCCGTCATGAGTAGATGACTATTCTTGTCACCATCCCATCCTACTCCTTCTCCATCATGGCCCCCACTGCCGAGTCCTCTACAGAGATAGTCCATTCTTTGGTTCCTCTTTTGGCTCCAACAGTAACTTTTATACACCACTACTAGCAAGTCCACCCCATAAACAGAGTAGTTGTTTATTGAGAAATTTGTTCTCCCTCTCAGACTAATGACTTCTTTAAAACAAATTGATTTGCATGTACATTTGCAAAATTCCATTTGCATAATCTCAGAATTTAGCACTGCTAAAAAGTGTGTACCAAAATGAATTGATCACTACAAGGGAGAAAGATATATAGATGGCAAACCTTCACAGCTTCATACTAAGAAGGAATCACTATAGAGATTCAAATCTGTAAAGATAAAACCAGAAACAATCACAAAGGACATTTGATCAGATGTGTCAGGCACAATTATGAATGCTAAAATGTATTTTAAGTCATTTTCAGACAAGATGGGTACTAATTAATGACATAGAATATATTTGTAATATCAGATGCTTATTTAATTTTAAGGCTAACATTCAGCAGGTTTACACTAAATGTAGGTGTTACTAATAATAGTTGAAATACAAGCATCATGCTAAAGTCTGAATTCTTTACCTACTGCTCTGTGGAAATATCATTGGCCTCTCCTCTCTTCACCTCACATACTACCACTTTTCCCCAGGGCCCTATTAAGTATAAATTTCCCAAATTCCTTTTGTGCCTCTTTATGGTCTGAAAGTAAGTAATCTGATTGGTGATGAAAATTCAGAGCAACATAGCCCAAATATCCTGGGGATCAGAGTCTGCCAAGCACTTATGAACTAAGAAAAATATCCTCACATGCACATGTGGAATGTTGGAGGGAATTATGCAACCCACTAGGTGTTAGAACAACAGTGCCAGAATATCCAGTGGTGACATGCATAAAGACATGACCTCCCGGAGAGTGCCAGTGATTTAGAACTGAAATCTTAGACTGTCCTGTGCAAGTGGAAGATTCTGTTTCTTTAAGAAAGAATGGAAATTATATAGGTTTAAGGTAAAGACAGCAAATCCACTGATAACACTGCCATGGTGAAGTGTTCATATTGAAAACTTCTATCAACACTGCGGCTCCTAAGAGTTCATTCTGGAAGCCAAGAGCAGTGAAATGCCAACTAAGAACCTAACTTTTCCAAATATTCATTACATGGTTTTTAGTTTTCTTGTTGATGGATACCTGGAGCGAGAGCAACCCCTGTTTTAAAGAAAATATGTTGGCAATTGACTGCAGATCAAGTTCATAATTTTAAATTTATTATGAAAACAAACAAGCAAATATATATCCAGTGTGGTCTAAAACGCATGTATGCATTAATTTGATAAAATTATCATTGGCATGTGCAACTTCCACATTTTCTATTGGTTACAGTCCGAATGAATGTTTAAAATTATAACTATTAGGTACTGTAAAATTCTTCACAGTAGAGATGTATCCCATTATGCAACTGTTTAGAAAACTATAAACAGACACATGAACTTAAGTACTTTAAAAATACATATAAATTACAGACATACATGATAAAGAAGTTTTCATTCATTCTAACCATATCAGGAAAATCAGCAAAACTTCTTAATTGGCATAATACTCTATATAAATTTGTGTTGCATTAACTTGATTTTTACTGAACTTGCAATGCTTGTAGCCCCAAAGTGCTAATATTTCCTGAGCAGTGTTCATGTCTATCAGTCATCAGTGATACAACTCAACCTATCTTGCATTTATCAGATTTATATGCAAAACAAAGTTCTAAATTCATGATATTGATCTTGAGGAGGGATTTCTGAGCCATGGGCATTTATTTTAATTAATTTCAAGTATTTATGTGGGAAGACATAGAACTCATAGAATAAAATTTAGGAATTGGCATATATACTAGAGATTAACATTAAGCTTTAGAAAATCTGATCTTAATTAAACTGCTTTTAAAGAGTATACAATAGAAAATCTATCATTAATATTATAATATTTTAGTAATTTATTTTAATCATTGCCCATCTTTTATATACAACTTTCTAATTTACACACACTTACACATGCACACAGTTTATGAAAATATTAATCCTCACTGAATATTTTGAAATTTTGAGTGTTTAATTTGACAAAACATACTTTCTTACTCTTCAAAAACATCCCTTCTTTGGTTTTTAGATTATGGATATATTCATAAAGATCAGGTTGTCAAACTATAATACTGTGTTTTGTATTGCTGGTAATAGTAAATATTTTCCTGTAATGCCACTTCAATATTTTCCTCTTAAAGTAATAAACTGAAGATTATCAATATATTTGCATAGCATTAAAATGAGTCTCTGCTCCTCCCTTATTGAGGAAGTACAAGTTTTGGATGTCATTTACAAATGGAATATATGGACTGCTTTCTTCAACATCTAATAACATTTTTAAAGACAGAATAATTTTAATAAAATGTGTCTCAGAACATTTGGGTAAAATTATAATCCAATAAAGAAAAATACTGTTTTAAAAATGTACAGTCAGTACTTACCTAATGAAGTTATATAAAGTAGAACAGAATTTTAATGTAGGAAAAACTAGTGGTTATTTATTCTAGTTTCTTGTATGAATTAATTAGCGTATTTTAAAAACTCCTCTCTCTAGAAAATTAAAGAACAAAGATATCTAGAGCATTTTCAGGAATTTTATTATTTTCATGATTGAGAAGTATGCAACCCATGATTATTTTAGAGAAGTTAGAAGGAATAATAATAGTTTCCAAAGTTTTATTATTAAACATATTGCATACTAGAGTTAGACACATCTTTCCACATTTATTTTCCTTAAATTTGTATTTAATTTTTTTAAAGATGTATTTATTTATGCATACAAGAGCTGGGGGTACAGGCCAGAATTGCGGGAGGTGAGAGGATTCACCAGACAAGAGTGGGGAGCAGAACAGGCAGATGGACTAAAACACACTGCTGAGGGCAGCAGCAGGCGAGGCAGGAGAGGTCTGCAATGCCATGTGGGTCTCCTCCCTGGCCGGAGGCAGGGATGGAACTCGTGCTCCAGTGGCTGCGATTTGCTTCACAGTGTGTTGCTTAACCTGCTGCACCACCAGGGAGGCCCTGTATTTAATTTTATGGGATCCTATAGACAATTTTTGTTTGATTTTTCCACTAAATTTAAGTGCAAAATTTCCAAATCATTAGTTTTAGATAAATAATTGAATGACTATCATTTTATGATATATTTAATGATGCAAATACAATGTTAAAAAGGTTTGTGTTGGAATCTTACATTAATTTTAAAGCACTATATTATCAAGGCATTAGTTGTTTTTTTAAAAAATTGGAACAAGTGACTTTGCACAGAAACTTTTCCATTCATGAATTTAGTAAATTTGCATTCGGGCTTCTCAATGCATTTCTCAAAGACTAATGCCTTGAATGATGCTTACAAGTAGCCTGTTTTATACATAGTTTAAATCTCCGATACATTTCCCCTTCACAACAAATATATAGACTATTATCTTTAGTACATTAATAATTAATTTAAAATAATATGTTATGATTTTTAATAAATAGATAACTTTAGCATTAGAAATAGCCTATGGTGATGACTGCAGAAAAGACAACAAACAAAAATAATTTTTACTGAAATTTGTCCTAATGTTGAAGATGCCCCTGAACTATGGGTTTGGATGTGTGAGTTTAGGAGATAAGTTTCAACTCAACAGAGAAGGTGAATGATAATAGTGACTATTACATGATTAGTATATGTGAAAATTAATTCCTAAAACACAATTTCTGAGCTCTTTTGGAAGTCATTTGCAGTGACTAGAAGTTCAAAGTCACTTTTGAGTCTGGTGATATTAAACAGTTTATTAAGCAGATATTAAAGTATTTCTGAAACTTTAAGCAATAAATTTCCTTTTCTATAAATATGTCTGGTATTAAGGCTAATGGTATGTATCCATGTTATTTATTGGCATATTGAGGTCAACTCCCAGTTATCTATTCAAAATGGTAATACAGTCAATGATACTCATTATCTTTTCTCTGAATTCTCTTTAATAGCAATAGTTTATAAAAGAACCATAGTCACCCTTAGTACCTAAGAAAAAAGAATATATTCAAAATCATTGACTATCTTAAAGCACTAAAAATATTATTTTAGTTAGTTTTTCCAACACCTCCACATACATCCGCTTCTATCAGTTCTGCTACAAGTAGAAACATTGATATGTTTTATCTTCTTCACCATCCACTGCCACCCTCTAAGAGAGATTTTAGAGAGAAGAAATGCCCTGGAGTCATGTTGCTTAAAGGAATTGGAGAAGTTAGGGACTTGAATTATAGCCACAAAGTGGGTGATCAATCTCTGAAGTACTGAAAGTTGACTGTACAGGACAAGAAACTGTACAGAAGAAAACTGATAAACATTAGAGTTTGTAAGTGAAATAATTTAAAATTTTGGAAAGACTAGGTCTACTGTTTGGTTGTATCAATATATATGATGAATCATGAAGATGCTGGATTTTAGTTTTGTTTTTTGGTTTATTTTTTTGTAAAGTTTTAAAAAACTCCCAAGTGACAGCAACCTCAGTGGTTTATTTTGGAAATTTACTTTCCTAAATATGAAAGTACAAAAGCTTATCTATTGATTATCTCAAGTCTATCAGGGTCATAACTGAAGTATAAAGAGGAGTGAGGGTGGAGAGCTAAGTTTGTGCACAGTCCCCAGTAAGTCATCCTCCAAGCACACATCTGCCTATGGGTGCTGATGGCAACTACAGTTGAACTCAAGGTGAAATGATTCACCCTAACCACTAGCAAACACATTTCCAGACATTGTATTAAGAGTCATTTTTAACATAATATGGTTTTAAATATGACCTTTTTATATTCCTATGAAACATCTGAATTCCCTACTTTGTATCTTCACTGCTTTTGTCTTACATAAAGACATTGTCAGCTTTAGACACTCCCTTTTAGAGAGAGGTAAATAACTAAAAAGTGTTATGAAAATCAATTTAATTGCATTAAAGGGCATTAAATCACATGTCCTTCAAACTGCCTAAGGGAAAAAAGAACGGTCATTTTTTTTTTAAGTGAGGGAAATCAACAGACCTAGGTAAATTTTAAAGAGGTTCTTATCTACATCTATTAAACAGATATTTATGGTGCCAGGAACTGGATGCTTATTTGCAATCCTCAAATTATGCAGTGGAATAGAGCAAGAAGAACAAAATTGCCCATTTTTGTAAGTACCTGCTTAAAGCACGATGTTATACTAAGCACTTTTCAAAGAAATGGTAAAGAAAGAATTGAAGATAAATACATCAGGCCTCTGGTTATATCCTTTAAGCAGATCTAATCTAATTGGAGAATTGAATATGCATGTGAAAGTATAAACCAAACAGATTTAGTAGATTAATAAAGAGTACTAATATATTACAATGATATGTTAGTACTCTGCTTCTTATTAGTCTTATATTTAATCTATTCTTTTTAAAGTAACCATGTAGTATAGTGGAAAGAATGTTACTCTGTGTTTTCCATGGCTGTTACAAACATTTGGATCAACCACAAACTAATCACTTAATAATAAGAATAATAGCTACCATTGATTTGATTGCCTGGGTGCTGTAGACACTTTTTTTCATTCAATCCTCACATCAACAATATGATGTCCATACTGTTCTGAAAATAACTGACCATAAGTCTAGTATGTCAGAGATAGCCCTGAAAGATCCCTCTTGTCACAGCATACTTATTGTTAGTGTACTCTTTTCACTCTCAACAGTGCCCTAGATTGGACAATAAATTAACTTGTATCTATATGATAAGAAATTTGAAAGTCACAATCAAGCAAATAGTAGAGACAGTTTGACTGAAGACTACTAAATGGCCAGTGTCCATACATGTAACTCTAATATGTTTCCTCTGGTGAAGAATTTCACTGCTACCTCGTGTATAAATAAAATTGACCCATTAAAGTAAATAAACACCAAGAGTCCTTCCAACTCTAAACTTTAAATGTATAGCTACAAAGACACCAATACACAGGCTCGAGATACTGGGATGCAAACTACTCTAGGATTAGCAAACAGAACTGGGAAATGTAGAAGGGCACAAGGGGAAACAGGATGGAAAAAAACACCTTACATAATTAATAATGAAATTGCCATTCTAAATACTAAGAAAAAAACAAACAGGAAAAATCCAGTGTCTTTCAGAAATGTTCATGGCAAACTCATAACCCTTGATATAAATTAAGGGGTGCTTCATCTCCCCTTACCTTTCTGTTAAGGACATGAAGTGATATGTCATCTTGGTCCTTAGATCCTAAAAATATTTGAATATTGTTTCACGTAGTTTACATTTATTTGAGTCAAATTCTCGAATTCATATGCTAGTGAGGCCTTTATTCAAATACTTTGTTTTGTAGAGTATGATATTGAGTGCAAAAGAATATTTGGCTTTTCTGTGATTTTAAGTTGCACTTCAGATTTATAATCTCCCCAGATGATTATATTTTTCTGGGGAAAGTTGATGCATTCCTGCCAGCTTTGACTTCTCATATTTCCTTCTTTACTCTCATCTTATTGGATGCTTGCCATCAATATTAAATTGTCTTAATCTCAATTTTTCCACCTATTGCTGCTTTTGCAGTTGGCGCTGATTCTTACACCCCTTGAAAGGTACTTGTGTGGCAAAAGATTGGAAAAAAAATTGGCAGTTGCTGTCAGGGTTAATGTAGAAAAATAAATCTCTTATATTGCCAGTTTGGATTTACTTTTCATTTTTAATGGCCCCAACAGATGTTGGAGGAATCCTCTACTTCCTGCACACTTCCATTTTTACAGCTGGTACTGCTTGACTGGTTCTTGACTTTGGGGGAGCAGTTCCTGGGTGTTTACACAGTGATTTACAGGCACCCTCTTGCTATAGGCCATTTTCTTGCTTTCTTTCACAATTTTCTCGAAACCGTATGATGTCACTATAACCCAGTCAGTCCTTAGCAATTGACCCTTCCCCATTGTGCAGCAATTTGAAATGTTTGGATTGTTAAGTCAAAAACATAAAGAGGAGGAGGTACAAATAAAGGTGATTTTCAACTTAGCTAATCAGGCTGTATCATTTTAAATCCTTCTTTGGTATCTTTTCCTCATTTTTCTAATGTACACATGACAATTTACAAATGGAAGTAGATTTATTTTCATTTTTTTTTCTTATTCTGTTATCCCTTCCTCTCCTCTCCTCTCCATCTTTCCTTCCTCAGGAACACTAGATTTAACAACTACATTACTTTCCTAGGAGTGCTCTAACAAAATACCAGAAAACAGTGGCTGAAAATGAATGTCCCACTCAGTGTCCCACTCAAAGAGCATATGAAGGTATCCTCAGGGCCAAAGTCCCTTTGATACTTTTCCACTTCTAATTTCTGGTGGATTTGGAACAACTTTGACATATCTTGGTTTGCAGCTACAGAATCCAAACCTCTGCCTTCGTGGTCACATGACATTCTCTCTGTGTGTCTTCACATAATTTTCTTCCTGGGTGTTTCTGTGTCTGTCCAAACTACCTTTTTGATAAGGATGCCAGTCCCATTAGATTAAGGCCCACCCTAGTGACCTCATTTCAACAGTGTTACTTCTATCAAGATACTATTTCCAAATAAGAACACATTCTGTGGGAGCAGGGGTAACACTATAACATCTACTAGAACATATCCTATCTGGGTAGAGGAGAGAAAATTCAACCCCAAAAAGCAACTAACAACAAAAACCTCCTCATAACTTGCCTTCAAAGGAAACACTGGCAGCTCTTAGCAATTGGAACTATCCCTCAGGGCTAAAAGTATCTCTCAAGGTTGTTATTTTAGGTGGTGACAGCTTAGTGTTGTCCACTTGCTCTTTTGTCTTGATTTCTCATAGAAAAGCCAAACTCAGGCATAAGACACTGATTAAAAGAATTTGCTTAAGCCTCCAGTTCATACAATAACCTTCAAAAGTATCTCTCTTATGTATGTACTATGTAGTTGGCAAACATAGTGACTCGAGTAATGAAAAACTATACTATTTTCTTTCAGAAAGAAAATTATCAAAGATCAGTAACATCAACTGTGGTTTTATTTTCCTTCCAAAATTTATTACCTAGAATGTATGAAGATTGTAGAAGACACCAAAGAATCCACAATTTTAATGCTTTTTCCATTAATCAATGAAATAATTTAAAATAGTTTTTTGAATTATGCCAGGAAGGGATAAAAGAACACATGTTCAAAGTAGATACAGTCCTTTCAAGCTATAACTAGTAGAGTATTTGCCTAAGAAGCCTTCAGCCTTCTTTTAAACTGATTACAAATAATTTATGATTGTCATTATCACCTTTTTTAACTTTTAAAGTTTCCTTAGGAAAATAAGACATTTTATTCAGGCAGATAGGATGGCTCATTTAAATAACAGAAAAATGGCAATGCTTTTACTTGAATGTAACTTTATTAGTAATTATGTATAACTACAAATATATAATGTATTCTTGAGATTAGTAATAAATTTAAATGTTTTATGGTTAAAAAGGAATGATATTTACAAATCCTCTATTGCTTATAATGGAGTTATAACTCTACGGCAGAGGCAAGCCATCTCTCTTGGACGCAGTGATTTCTCCATTCATTTAAATTTTTAAGGTAGTGTTGATTTGCATCATTGTGTATATTTTGGAAGTATAGAATCCCCCACCTTAAGGTGTTATAACTATTGTGCTCCATCCCCACTTTACACTCACTCCTCCCCTCCACCTTTTGATTCCTCAGTTCTTTAGTCAGCTTTCAAGGGTTAGTTTTTAGGTATGATTTTCTCTTACCTTTTGTTCCCTATAGTCCACTGTGGGTTCCTGTGAGTGACATCATCCGGTATTTGTCTTACTCCTTCTGACTTTTTAAAAAGTATTATGGAAAACTTGAAAACTTTGCAAAATAATTTGTCACATATTCTACATTGAGTCAAATCCTTTCACTTTGAAGCAATTCTCCAGGGTGTTGATATGATTTTTCTTTTACTTATTCAGGAAACTGCAGAGAAAAAAAAATAGTTAAGTCTGTTGTTCAGACAAAACCAATAATTATGTGTCTAAATAATTTTTCCTCCTAAATTATTTACTTTGACATCACCCAGACCTAGTCTTGTCCACATCTGAGTCTTATATGACCTCCAGGGTATTATACTGTGAGTTACTAAAAAAGTTACCTTCAGTAAATGTGATGAGATCAGAATTCTAAGGACAGGACTTATGAGACATGAATGTTGGAATGAAAGATGAAATCCTTACAGCAGCATTAAAGAAAGGTATTGGAGAGGAAAGTAAAAATGACAACCTCCTGCATGTTTTAGGGCTACTCTGGGGGATCCTTTCCATCCCTGTGAAACAGGAGAGATGTTACCTTTAGGTTCCCCGGGGGTAATTCAACTTTGTAGATGATTATGCTTCCATTGGAAAAGAGTTTGGCAGTATAGTATGTAAGTGAAAAATACTCTAAGAATTTCATTTTAGAATTTTATTTTTAACAATTTTAGGACATTTAGACACACAGGTTTTGATTTTTCTTTCTTTTCGTTGATTTTTCATGGAGTTGATGGAGATAAAAAGATCAGCCTGGCAGCTTGCTGGCATGGAACTGGAGTGTTTAGGGTTTGTTTTGCCTTTTTGCAAGATTGGTCCACAAGAACTTTAAAAGGAGAAAAAGACGATGCAAATTAAATACGTTAGAAACGTATGTCCCATCTGTTTTTATTTCATTTTTAGAATAAGGTTTTCATACCTTCTTTTATTTTTATATTCTATGATACCACACTATAATGTTGGCCACCTCAGAGACAAACTAAATTAGCTATCCTGACCATATGGAAAGGAAAAGCTTTACCAGCTAAGGAAACAAATTTAACTCAGGCAAAAAGGCCTATGTGTTTTAGAGTTAAAAAAATTTTTTTTTGCTAAGTACATAGAAGGGGAATGTAACCCACCTGCATAAGTTAGATTTGAAAAAGAGTTTGGGTATTCCAAAATAGCTGTCTCTTTTCCTGGCGTCATTCAGGAATCACCCATATTTGAAGAAAATTTTGTTGTATGTTATCATCTGGATTTACTTGTAGGTAAACTTATAATCAATGGCTTTGTGGCTACTTGAAAGGTTTTCTCCACCGTCCCTCTGCCTCCAAGCAGAATTAAACCTAACCCATCTAGATGTATAACCTGTACATTGTTTCACTGTGAAAAAAAGTTTAAAAAACACATCAGAGAAGAAAACTTTACCACTAATATCTATTTGGAAAACTGAGTAAGACATGCCTTTATAAAAAAAGAAATTTTATTTCATTCAATAAATGCCAATAGTGTAAAGCAATTGATAGAAACCCTAGGCTACCATATTATTTTACCCAGAGAGAAGCCTCTCATAAATTCACCATGTAAAATTGATGGCTGCTTCAGAAATCTTGCAATCTTAGACTTTTATATAAACCACAGTGAAGGAACAGAGCTCGCAGAGGTCAAGCATGTGTTTTCTAAGCACACGGAGGAGAGGAGTGTCTGCCTAATCCTAGACTACTTCAGACTGACTTGTGCAGTTATTTACAATGATTGAAAACATCAGGTTTTATGCACAATCTGTGAAGACAAGATAAATAGATTGGTAGAGAAACTTCAGCTAGAGGAGGATCAACTGAGGTGTTTACTGTTCTCTGACTGTAACTCTCAGCACAGTCGGACCACTCTACTTTCAGACCATTGAAGTCACTTTATTCATCAACATATAAGTGAACATATAAGTGAAGGCATGTGTTCTGGAATGGTACTTTTTCTGAACACTTCTACCAACAGGCTTTTCACCAAAAAGCACACTGATTACTAAAATCACCTGAATGTATTCAAGATGTGTCTTGATATTTTTTCTTTATAAACTATTAGATAATAGTTCCCTTTCTCTCGTGAGATACTCCGGTTAACCATTATCTAGCCTATGAGATAACTTTCCAACTCTCATCCACCATACTAGTAGAATAGCTTTAAAGTAAATATCCTATAGTTCTCCTAAACTAAAGTTACACATTGAGACCAGATGAAATGATTAATCAAGAAAAATTAATCTTAATTTAGAAAGTGTGAAGTCTCTAGGTAGCCATTGATCTAAAATTTTTACATTTCTAATTAACATTTCTATTAATGTGAAGGTTCCAGGTAAAGGACCATCTCACAGCCCACAGTCATCTTTGACATTGGAACATAGTGTTAATGGCCTGAACTACATAAATACTTCCTCTCTACTGTTTCTTGGGACTTCTTAGTGTTCATATTCAACTTTAATTATTGTCATGGTCTAGTTTATGGCCAAGCATAAAAATTAAATGCTTTCCTTAAAATATACATGATGTAATTCACATTGTCAATGAAGAGAGGAAATGCAACTGAATTCCACTTGAGGTGCATTATAACCTGACACTGCTCAGCCACCAACAAAGAGTTTATAGATTATCTGAGCATTTGTCAGGTAGGATATTACTAAGTAGAACAAAACAAAAAGGTTTTTCATAGGAAGAAGATTGCTAAAATTCTATATGGATAGGCCTGAATATGTTGTCTATATTCACTCTGGTCTAGTTAAACAAGTTCATCTTTTTATCAAAAAAAATTGTTTTTACTTTGAGCTTATTTTACACTTACAGAATGAACATTTTTTGTAAAACCTGTGAAAAAGAAAAATGCTACTTGGATTATAGGGAAAAATTTCATGCCTACTGGAGACCCATATTCCAGAATTTCTCTGATAAACAAATAGTAAGACTCGTCTTCAAGTAACATAAAAGTAAGATATTTGGAAAGAAATAGACTTGCTTTGGCCCTTGTATTATTTAACTTTTTTTCCCATATGCCCAGAAAAAGCCATCAGAAAAAAAAATGCTGGAAATTGTGCAGCATTCATATTTATTCATGATGACCAAAAGAGCTTGTAAGTTTGTATAGAGCATTTTGGTTTCAGAACAAAATAACTTACATAATAGCCTCACAACTTGTAATATAATTTTTTGGAAGAGATATTTATAGAACATTAATCAATAGGAGAAAAACAAGACAGAATGCATAATAGAAGTTATAATTTTTGACAGTAGATTTAATTAAGGTAATTTAAGAATATCCATGAATGTTGAATGAATGTAATTTTTACCTAAATGTTTTTAACACCTCTAACAGTTGGCAACAATTTTGAACAATTAAACAAAATATAAGTGTCTTAGCAATCTTCTTCACATTTGTCATTATGCCTTATGTTTGATAATTGAATACTTAAAAAAGAGTAGTCTAGATGGCAATAATATTGATACCAATAACTGAGGATCCATTATGTGTCAAATCCTGTTCTATGCTCTTTGCATTTATTAACCCACAGAATTTATATAAGCTGATATTTTATTATTATCATTAGTTGTTTTTACATATAAATAAACTGACCTACAAAATTGCTAAACTTATATAATTAGAACACTAATAACTGCTTGGTGTGAATCAGGCACTGTGCTAGGCCAGCGAGATACAAAAGAATACAGTATAATACTAAACATTTCCAACAGAGGAGAAAAAATACTAGTAACTCATCATAAAAAGTGGTTAAAAATTTGTCAAGTTCTGTCACTATTCTTTTATTGCATCTCTATGATAGGTTATGAGCATATATATGCACACATTAGCAAAAAGATATTCAGAAGAGCTCTGAATCAGCTTCACAAAATACTCAAAGACTAGATAATACTTTCTTTCTAAGGTGGACTATCATCAGCACTATAATAAATGCTCAGATTTAGCATTCTACTTTTTGTTATGCCTGTACTATTTTGTGCTAACAGTTGAATAGGATGCTTGTGAAGAAATTTTGTTTGAAAACTATTTGTATTGTTTTATATATATAGGAATGTATAATTTAATTTAAAATTACATGAACTGGTGACATAGAATATTCAAAGAAAGGAAGCTAATGTTTGACTAAAAACCAAAGGTGAATGCTTTGAAATACTTGATAAATGAATTTTTAAATGTAATTTCTCCAAATAGATACTAGCAAGATAACAGTAAAAAGTTGAAACAATCTTAAAAATTCAGTATTCTTCATTAGTTTATTTTTCATATATTCCTTATTTTTACTCTACTCTATTTGCACTTCCAGAAATGAAAACTAGAAATTCTACCTGATGACTTACAAACAAGCTTATAGAAGAGGGCAAGTTTGAAACATCAGATTTTGACCCTTGTACATAGAAAGACTTTGACCCTATATTAAAATGTTGGCAAAAATATATAGGTAGATGTAGTTAGATAAGTAGAAAATTAGATATTTGTTTTAAAATTAAGGGGGTTGAGATTGTGTATATATGAGTCTATAATAATTACTCACTACTTTTTAAATTATTCTATAAATATTGACCCTCATTGTACTAGTGAAAAGTGTTTCTATGATTAGATATAATTTATACATACTGTTCAAGTATAATTTAATTGTACAGTCAATGCATAGTAAGTGCAATAAGAATTTGGAGTTTTTAAAAGGATTAATCTACCCTTAAGAAAGTTTCAATGGCATTCTTCATAGAAATGTAGCAAATGTTGATGAAATTTATATTGAAAGACCCATAAAAATGAAAGACCCCAAATGGCCAAAGCAATTCTAACAAAAAAAACAAACAAAAAAAAGAAGCAATCACACTTCTATACTTCAAACTATACTACAAAGCTATGGTAGTCGAAAGAGTATGGCACTTGAGTAAAAATAGGCACAAAACCCAATGGAATAACACTTATAGCACTGGATAAACCCATATTAACAAAAATAGTGCTAAGGGTATATATTGGAAAAAGGAAAATTTCTTTAACAAATGGTGTTTGAAAAACTGTACAACTAATTTTCAAAGGATGAAACTAGACCAGTATCCCCTACTATATACGTAAGTTAATTCAAAATTGTATAAAAGCTTAGATTTAATACCTCAAATCATAAAACACATAGAAGAAAACATAAAACAAGAAGACATTGGCTTCACAGATATCTTTGGAGGTCAACTCAATTGTCCAGGGAAATAAAAACAAAAATAACCAAATGAGACCCCATACAACTCAAAAGCTTCTGTGTGGATTAAGAAACTATCATTCAAAGGGAAGATTACCTAATTGAATGGGAGTAAACATTTGTACATCACACATATGATAAGGGACTGATATTCAAGATCTGCAAAGAACTGATGCAGTTCAACAACAGCAAAATCCAATAAAAAATAATGGGCAGGAGAACTAGTTATTTTGATTAAAAATTAAAAAAAAAAAGATATACAGATGGCCAACAGACACAAGAAAAAAAATGTTCATCATCACCTATCAGGGAAATGCAAATCAAAATCACAGTGAGATATCATCTCACACCTGTGGTAATAGCTTATATCAAAAAGACCAGAAATAACATGTTGACTAAAGTGTGAAGAAAAAGAATCCAGGTACATTATTTGTGGGACTGTGGTTCAGCTCCTGTGGAAAACAATTTGGAAACTTTCAAAACATTAAAAATAAAAATCGCTGATCTAGCAGTTCCCCTTGTAGATATCTACCTAAATAATGCAAAAGCACTAAGTTGAAGGCAAATATTCACTCCTGTGTTCATTGCAGCACTATTTACAATTGCTGAGTTATGGAAACAACCTAAGTGTCCAGAAATAGATGAGTAGATTATGAAGATGGGGTATATATTCACAATGAAATACTACTTAGTTATAATAAAATATAAACTCTTGTCATTTGCAACAACATGGGTGGAACTGGAGGGTGTTAAACTAAGTGAAATAAGCAAGAAGGAGAAAAATAAATACCAGATTATTTTACTCATTCTGGAAAATAGAAAAGCAAAACAAAGGATCAGACAAAATCAAACCAAAAACAAACTTAGAAAGCTAGCTGACTGTCAAGTTGAGACTATAGAAGAGGGGGAGTGTCCAGTGGACTAAGATAGAGGACTATGGGTGCTTTGATAGGTGGGTGTGGTGTGGTACTACACATCTGAAGATGTGTGAAACTTTACATCTGAATAATATACAGTGTTGTAAACCAATGTTGCCTCAATTAAAAAAAATAAGAAATAACTATATATAAATAAACAAACACTATTTATGGTATCCCAAATGGAAAATTTACATTTCATTACATTTGGTAAACTAGTACTTTATAGGACCTCTACCTATATTGAACTTTAAAAGTATCTAAATAGTCAAAAAGTTTTCCTTGTGCCTCACTGATTTTGACTTTGACTTTCAAAAGCAAAGTCTTGACATTTGTATTTCTTATTTTTTAGTTTTTATTTAATTTTGTTTTTTACTAGAGCATTATTTTCTTTTCAAATTATGTTCAGTATATGTTTTGAAGCACAAGAATGGCATGATTTGTCTGAATCTAGTGCATTTACTAATAAGCCGGGTCTGTACCAGATGGGCAGGTGAAAATGTGATTATGAGGTGTGTGATGATGGTTCCATTTCTATAATACATGACTCTCCAGGTTACTTGTGTGTCTGTTATGTTCATGAATCCACTTTCCCTTTACCTTAGAGATATTCACAGAAATGATCTTTAGACCACAAAAGGTCTCTAGAAGAGGAAAAGTGCCCTCTTCTAACACAATAAAAATAAAGGGTCTTCATGTTTCATAACAATCAAATGGAAAGAAGTCAGCATTTTCTGCTGGCAGATTTAGAAGTTATATACTGCAATATTGGATTATACAAATAGAGCTAAATTAAAGTCAGTTTGTTATTCAGTAGGTAGCTACAAATTGAGTCATAGGTTATACCTATCTGCCTCATTCTTTTAGAATCACATATGGGGCAGACAAAGCTACCCCCATCCAGGTGGTTGAATTCCCCACATATTCATTTGGACTGAAACTTTCAAATGTCAGGTGCCTGGAGAGCTCATTTAATGAAAGGGTTATCGCTGCCAACCAGTCAGTAGTTGATATTTTTTTCACCAGAAGTTGTGAAATATTATTTATGTATGTAGAAGACAGGGGCTTCCTGCCGTTGTTTACTTGTGGGCTTGGGCAAGTTTCCTTCTTTCCAGAAAGCAAGTTTTCCATAAAAGCAACTTTGCAACAGCCTCACTCCTTTTGTTTGGTACCCCAGGCAAAAAGCTTTTCATGGCATTGAAATCATTTTCATTTAAAAACAGGGAGCTCAGATGAACCAGTTCTTTATTGAAAATACGAAGGGGAAAAAAAAGGCAGTAAGGTATCCTTGGTTAACTTTTTAGTTATTTAAAAGTAGCTTGTTGAAGATTGAATATTTCTATGTTTCACTAGAGCCTTTAAATATAAAAGAGATATGAGACTATATCTGACACCATCAGGCATATTATATTAAAATTTATGAACAACTTCATCAAAAACCACTTTCCCTCTCCTGCATAGAGACAGATTTGTTCTGACATAAACGTTACATGGCTGGTTGCAGCCTCAGATTAATGCGAAGACCCTGGCGATTCCTTTTAGACGTTATTTTATGAAATAATACCTGTCAGCTGCTGCCTGATCCTAGAAAAGGGGGCAGGTTTTCCAGGTCATCTTGCCATCTGTCAGCTAAAGCTCATCTGTCCCTCCACATTACCACCTGATCTGTGCTAACAGGCCTCACAGGGAGGCCTGCTTCATTGGCCCAGTGGGAACCCGGGAAAGAGACTGTGTGAGGACATCACCTGTGATGCTGAGATTTAATTATCGCTGAAGTGATGAAGATGTGCACACAGATTGAAATGCTTTTGAATAAATTCATGGAGCAGGGTATGCTGTGCCCCTCTCTCTCCTTCCTCCTCCCTTCATTTCCTCCCTCTGTACCCCCAACCCTCAGTTTAGCATGTACACTAGCTCCAACAAAAGCTTTCAGAGTCACCCTTAGATATTTGAGAGTAGATGCTTCGAAAACACACAATCACACTCACATACAGTCATGCTCACACACAGTCACACACCCACCGAAACACAACTAAATACCCACTAGAAGTATCAGTTTAACATGAAAGAACAAACCATGTACTTGGAAGAAAATTTGCCTTAGCCTTTCACAGCAAACCTGATTATTTTCTGCCAAAGTTCCTTGTTATCAAATTTTAAAGCTGTATTGATTGTTGCTGGCTTGAAAATCAGATGTCATTGTGGGGCCGGCTTTTTACCTATGGTTTTACTCAGCCTGTGGTAACATCAGCACAGAGTTACCTGGGGTCTCCTGTGGAGAGGTAATGCGAGGGTTCACAGTGGAGGTGGGAGTGTGGTAGAATACAAAAGGTAAAGAAGGGCATAGAAAGCCCTCAAAACCCCTGGGACCATGGGCTCCCTCATGCTCTCCAAATCAATACTCTGTACAAAAGTTATTACAGGTCCAGGCCTTCTTGCCTTCAAAGCTGCTTAGGCAGTATGTGGCATTAATTCCCTCCTGTACAAAAATGTAGTTGATAATCACCTGACTGAGGAAAGGATTTAGGGCTAGAACAGCAGATTTCCTCACAGATTACAGAATAAAACCTAGTTTCTTGGGATAAATCGGGGTAATTAACTGTAGTGAAATATGTTACTCTCGTTGATTCATGCCTATGTGATACCTTTGTTAGACGCCACCACAGAGAAACATTTATGCCATTACGTGAGGCAAGATCTGATTTCTACTCTGTTCTAAAACATGCTATGCTGCACAATACAAGTTTTTATTTTCCTGGTTTTGGGGAACCAGCCTTCAGTCTGGAGTCCAATTATTAAGCAAGCACTTAACTCAATTGACTACTAATTATAAAGTTGCAAAAAAAAATGATACACTACAACTACCCACTTTCTTGCCATCTTCTGAGCTCAATCACATGGCCTGAACCATCTGTGACTACATGGTTGTCAGAGATTACAGAATTTCCTCCCCAACAACACGTTCAGGACTGGATACACCTTCCCCTGAGAAGGAAGATTTGGAACGGCCAAAGACACCCAAAGGTTTTTCCGGAAGAGCAGTAAACTGAAATTGTATATTTTCTTTCATAAGAGAAATCATGAGCAAACATTGCCTTAATTCACATTTCAAAAATAATTACTACAAATTCAAGACATTTATCATGTTGTCATTGGAACCTGGAAAAGGTTTTCTTGTGATACTTCAGGTCACAAACAAAAACATATTATTAGAAACTAACACACAGGCTATCTAAGAAATTCCTGGGGGGAAAATAGAGGTCCATTGGCTTTGAAAAAGGGTGACAGAAATGAAATAAGTAATGGGAGCCCACAGAAACTTATCAGCCTCCGAGTGGTCAGTTTCTAGAGTAAACTCTTACCCATTACAGAAGGTATCTGTTGTGAGAACATGTGGGAAAGTAGTGCTAGTCATTATTTTATTTTACCAAATTCTTACCACCTTTATTTCTGAGATGATATAGATACTAATGAAGCTTCCATTTTCAAATTATTATTAAGAAAATTTAAACATAATTAAATATATACAAAAAGTGTTTAAAGAATTATTATCCTGTTAAATCCTTTGCTAATTGGTCCACATCTTCAACAATTTAATTTTTTTTAAAGATTTATTTATGCATACAGGCCAGAGTCTCGGGAGGTGAGAGGATTCACCAGACAGAGTGGGGAGCAGAACAGGCAGACTGACTGAAAAACACTGCTGAGGGGAGCAGCAGGCGAGGCAGGAGCAGTTTGCTACGCCATGTGGGTCCTCTCCCTGGCTGGCAGCAGGGATCGAACTCATGCTGCAGTGGCTGTGGTTTGCTTCACAGTGCGTTGCTTAACCTGCTGCGCCACCAGGGAGGCCCAACAACTTATTTTTTAAATTTCAAGTATACATTGAAATTTTATTTTCTGCCAAATTATTTTATTTTATAAGCAGCTGAAATACTGATGTATTTAAAATGCTATGAATTCTATTGAGTGTTCAATCCCACCTATATTGTGTAAATATACATTTAGAAATGCAGGTTTAATAGTGAGTATATTCCCATAATACATATACTTTAGCTCATGGTAACACTTGATATATATTCTTATGGAAGACAAATGATATTTATTTTAAATAGGTTTGGATGAATGTAGTTGTTTCAGCAATTTAAGGTAATGCTATGAAATCAGCAAGTGAAGTAGAGATGGATGAGGTTTTTATAGAAACATTAATGGAAAACTAATGAAAATGCTAAAAGTTTTTGGTTGTTTTGTCTTTTGGGAGTCTAAGAAAATACTTTACAGTATGTATGACTCCTTGATATGATTTTAACCTCTGGGAAAATGATCTAGTTTTTGGCAGAAGTCATTATCATTTGAGAATTGTTCAGTAATCAGGGAGAAAATGTCATGTTCTTAAGCTAACTCATTGTAGATGCTTGTCCCAAGATAGAAATCATGACAGATAAATATTCTTAAAGGCTAATATCCAGGGTAAAAAATGCAGGGCATGTGTTAAATATATATGTTGAAAACGAATAAGAAATAATATCTTAGCTTTGTTCTTGTTCTCTCTTTATTTTTTTGCAAAAGATAGCATTTATGTACTCATTTCACTTTGATTATTTAAAATTGTTTCATTCTCAATATATCTGCTTTGAATTTGCGACATTAAAGAAACTTGGGGGGCTTCCCTGGTGGCACAAGGGGTTAAGTCACAGCACTGTGACGGTATCTGCAGCCACTGCAGCAGGAGTTCCATCCCTGGCCAGGGAACTGACCCACATGGCACAGCAGACCTCTCTTGTCTCGCCTGCTGCTCTGCTCAGCAATGTATTTCAGTCAGTCACCTGTTCTGTTCCCTTCTCTGTCTCTGGTGAATCCTCTCACACCCCTGCATCTCTGTCCTGTACCCTATTTCTTGTATGTATAAATAAATATTTTTTTTAAAAAATAAAGAAATCTGGGCTTAGATAGTCCAAAAGATCTAGAGAGCTGAAGTTAGCCTGTTTTCTGTTTTGCATAGATTATAAAATTTATATTATTATAAATATTAACTTCTAGGTACTGACATTTTCAATATTACTTTATATGCACAAGGAGCTAGGACTTATATAATCAATATTGACTGATTCATCTGCTAGGCAACCATCATTATTAACATTACTAAGAAGAATTCAGTATAATAATAACTTATTTACAAAAATAAGTCTCTCCAGATAATTTACAAGACATCTTATGTTACTTCTTAATTCGTAGAAATTAATTGAAGAAATGCAAAGTAAAATTTGAAGAAAGTTCACTATGGGAAGTATCTTTTTTAGCATTATTTTCCTAGTTGGATTGTACTTGAAACTGCAAGAAACACTTGAAATTACTGTTAACATAAAGCCAGTCTGACTGTAGGAAGAGCATACCACTGAATATGTCCACAGAGAAAGCATGATTTCTCAATAACAAATGCCAACATTGGCAATATTATGTGCCAGAGGGTAGGATCCACCATGGTCATATCCAATCTGCTTCTATGGCTTAGGACACAAAAAAAGTGAGCAAATTTTTTTCCCCAAAGAAATGCCACCTTTATAAAACAAAGGCTGTTGTTGATGCATGTATACAACAATCACTGAATAAGCATATATTGCTTACTATGGCAACTTTATTAGAGCTTTTCAGAGGTATTTCACTCTTTAGGATGACAAACACTTAACTTCTCTACAACTTTAAGCTGCAACCTTTTTACCATTCTGTTAAACTAACAGATTTTAGAGTTAAATATAGACATAAGAATACCAATCTATGAAGCATACAGAGATGTCCAGTGTGACTCAAGAGATAATGACATCAAAGACTAGAACACATGTGACTCTCTCTCTTCCTTTTGGCAAATTAGAAAATTCATTAAGATTGTGAAACATAAATCTAAACTATGGTTGTGGGCACACAGAAAAGTAATGAAGGGACCTGGACTAAATATTACAGATGCCTTAGACACTGTATGAGTCACCAACTTCAAATTCACTTTGATTAATGACAGTGATAAAGAAAATGTCTTTGGGCCTCCCACATTGCAAATGGTAACTTTTAATATCCAGTATTATCTTCTGCCTACTGAAAACAGGAGAAATAAGCATGTGACAGGAGAGTCCCAGATAATAGTAACCATATTTCAAAGGTAGGCATCCTCTTTTCATGGTGGTTAAGGATTTCTAAAGTACAAAGCATCATCTGATACAATTCAATATGAATTTTGTTTAACATTTTGGAATAATTATTATTACTCTCAGAGGTAGTCCCAGATCATGTGGCTATTGTATTTTCAAACAGAAATGAAATAACTTATTGATCAGCAGAAGGTTTTCCTTGCTATATATTTTGATAAGAAGAAGGTAGAAATATACAAGAATCCACTCCATTCATATCTTTAAGTAAAATGTGGTGTGAAAATAATAAAAAAAAATTGCCACTCAAAGACAAGGTATTAGGGCATTAGTGAGGAAGACAAGGAGGATTTGAGAGAAAGAGAGCAAAACGTTACCTTGTTGGAAAGACACTGTCTGTCTCGATCAACCACCACCATAATTTATCAACAAAACCAAATATGACTAATAAACGCAAAGCATTTAGAGTACGATGTGAAGAATATTGTGTTTTAAATTCTTTTTGTTCATAATAAAGGAGCTTAAAATTATTATGAAATAATCATTATTATACAAGAACATCAGAGATTATATTATAATATAGAGGGGAGGAGAAGTCAAAAAAGGTGATGACATTTCAGTTTGACGTTGAAGAATTTAGTCATTCAGCAGGCATGACAGTAAAATATGTTTCAACTTATAATTAGCTATGATTCAGTTAGTCAATGATTTTTAGCCTCTCTTATTTTCCAACACTAACCTAGAACTAAAAATTCATTGACGAACAAAACAATCACTGCCCTCATGATGTTTACAGTCTTACTGAAAATGCAGATATCCACCAAGTAATTAAATATTTCCACATTTGCAGAGTGCTGTTCAGAACAGTGCAAAATATAATGGAGACACACAACTATTTATCTCCAGAATTCCTATTATAAAGGCAAAACACCTAATTAATATTTAAGACTGTCAGTAATATCTAGAGGGTTCTGAAGGAATGTTTTTCTTGGTTAGAGAAATTAGAAATAGGAGAATGAATGGGTAAGCATGAGTGAGAGAATCATACAGACAAGGAGCATTTTTCTTTAAAAGATCTATGGCAGGAAAGAGTCTGGCATATTTGGGGAATGAAAAAATTCAGGAAAGAATGGAATGAAGAAGTCAGGACATGATAAGGAATATTGTCAGAAAGGAGGTAGGCAGAAATCATGTAATGTCATCTAGGAGAAACAGGTTTCGCTTTTATCCTAGAGCAAAAGGATGCCGTTGATAGTTATAGTGCAACACTCATAGTGTAGTGAGGATGAGGATGAGTCTTCATTAAAATCTGAAGCAGAACACACACACACACAATTGAGGATGCAAATGCTTTGCTCATAGCGTATTAATCAATATTGTGAAATTATTGGTTTTCTTTTTTTTTCCTTTATTAAAATATTTTAAAATTTACATATACTTGCCATTAATTGTTATCCCCATGTATTTCCCATCACCATCTCACCAGTGCACCATCACCTCAGTCCCTCGTGTTCCCATCTTCCCTCAACCCTCCTCCTCCCCTCCCCACCAGGTAAAATTATTGGTTTTCATCACTTCACCATAGTCACTGCCAGCTTCTGAGTGAATTCTACTCCCCTCATATTTCATCATAAATCAAAGATGCTCCTCTAAGGACTTCACTGCATCTTTAATTTCCAATTTAGTGAATATATTTTACTTGGTTTTCTTTGAGGGCAACAGATAGAACCTAAATATTTATATTACTGTTATTTGTGTTTCCAGAATATTCTTCCATTTAGCAGACTAAAACATGATCAGAATATCAGAATATCAGAAGTTCATGAACTAAATTACAGGAATTTCTCTGCATTTTCAATAACATACTGACGAATGTTAACAAGGGCCAGCTCAAATCAGGAACACAGCATCACCTGTTATAAGTTTTCATAAGTGAAACATCCTCTGCTGAAGTGGTCCCCAGTGGCTAAGTAACAATTTAATGATGCTTTGACAGAACATGTACAGGGTCTGATCCAATTAATAAGAGCCTATTGTTTTCTAATGTAAACGCCATTCGAATTCTAAATAAAAGGTGACTTAATCATTTTATTTTTAATCAAAGTTAGTAATTCCAGCCTCCTGAATTATTTTCTGAGATTTTTTCATAAGGAAATAAAAATATCCTAAAGCATAAACCATCCTTTGGGATAATTGTTTCTCTGTATATGTACATCAAATACTAGATGTTTATGGCATATTCAATCAAGATGAAGCACCCCAATACTCAATATTGTCAAAGCATTCTGAGTTGTACTAACAACTGTGATTATAGTAATTTCTTTCATGGTTAGAGAGGTTTTTGAAGTATGTAAAGAAAAGAATGTGAATTATGTCACATTTTCTCATATTTACTAATAGAGACAACAAGAAGTAGTAAGACTATCTGACATACCCAGTTTAAAATAGAGGAGAAATACTGTCAAGGATTTGTCATCTATATTATTTTCTACCTTTGTGAAATTCTAGAGTAAAAGACAACCTTTTCCTGCTCAAGTACAACCTGTAGATGGAGGAAGGCAAATAGAGACTCTTGACAATAGACTATGGCTAGCAGTCAAATGGCATAACACCCTACATATAATATGAACACTTACTCCATCTAAGCGAATGAAGTTGACATGAACATTATCCACTTGTGGTGTAGAATAATAATAAAGTAGAATGATGGTGAAGATAAATACAATGATAATAAATAATAATGACCAATATGTATTTTCAACTTTAGCTTTCCATGATGAATGTGTGAATATTGCTTATATTTATGGTTATTTTTCTTAGGAAGAGCATTTTTTCATATAATTTTAAAAAATATTTATTAAGAATCTCAATTCCACAAATTCTCAACAGAAAATAAATTGATATATCATAATTGCCTCTATGAAGTAACTAATAGCTTAAAGACATAAGAAGTACAGCTATTGATTATTGGCTAAAAATAAAGCAAAATGCAGTATCACCTGGGAACTTTTTATTCTTACTCTTTACATTTTTATTGTATTTTCCAGAGAGAAAATGGACAAATTATAAATGCTACAAATTCCAGCAGTTCAATAAAAATTGGACTCTACATTATATTTTTCTTAGTGCTGGATTTTATTATGGTTGTAAACTTCCACTAATTTTGAAAGTTACCTGAAATGTACATTATCTCACAATGCTTTATCTTCATTTGGAATATTTAGACTATTCCTCTGCAGTCATCTGGATTATGTACAGATAAGTTCATACCTGCAATAAATTGATTAGAAAAATATCAAAAAACAAGCAATCAATAAATTACTTTTCTGATAGCTAAATGAAAGCTAAAAGTGAATGTAGACCATCATCATTAACTCCGTTTATGTCTTGAAATGTCTTACTGCCTTCGATAGTGATTTCTTAAATAACCTGGCTTTTAAAAATTTTAAATTATCTGGAAAGTCTTTTCTGTATGAGTTATTTTTATTTAATCTTTCTATATTGTAGATGTAAGCAAAAGATTCAGATTTCATACTTCTCAGGCTGAGCAATTAGACTCCACTCTGAACTCAAGAGATGTTGGTTAGGGTTGATACAGTCTGTGATTTATGCAAAGTTAATGTACCCCTCAGTGTGGGCTAAATGTCACTTACCAAAAAAACTCTAAAGGAATGGAACTTTCCTGGGATGTTATTTTTTCTACCGTTGCTTAAACTAAGCAGTCTAACTGGGGTTTGGGAAGCTTTCAGTTCTGAGCTTTTGTAGTCTCTAACTCGGCTTGTCGTAAATGCATCCAACCTGTATTTCCATCTGCAGTGTTGTTGATTTTCTCTAGAAAACTCTGAGGCACACTCAGTTCAGAGGCACAGATGACTGGGTTAAGAGCTTCCTCCAAGCATAATGCTGTATATGATTGAATGTAAACGACCAACTCTGATCATCACCCACACAGTGGAATGGAAATAAGAGTTGCCGAACGATCCTGAATTTTCTGGTTCATAAACAAATAGAAAATAACAGACCTAATATATTGAGTTTTATGTGCAGTTTGGCCATGAGACAAACTTTTCCCCCCTTGCAGTGTTTAATGAGAAGCATCCTTCTCATTGCACTTCTATTTTGGATTTAATTTCCTCATCTCACATAATCAATTGCTTTTAATAAATGGAAATATCCTTAAATTTTTTGAAATGGTTTCTGGCATCTAATTACACAGGATTTTTGACCTGGCTAGACAGATAATGTTAACACAGCTTCAATACTAAACAAGTCTGAACATGTGTGCGCTTGACTTTTATTAAACTCCTACTGAAGAAACAGATTAATTGGAGGCTGATTCACTGGTGAACAGGCGTTAAAGACAGAAGGACCTTCTCACATTTTGTTCTGTTATCCAGGCTTATGCCATCTCAGGTTGGCAAGGAGATCCCAACTGTAGTGTTTTGAAATATAGCTGAAAGAAATTGTAGAATAACAGGTGCAAAAAAAATGCAAGCCACTTATAAAATGTTGATCTGATTCCTTCCTTTTTCTCTTGCCAAATGGCCACCTGACACTTTGTGGACTCAGGTATGCCCAGATAGCATTTCCTGTAATGATAGTAAGTGGAGATTGATGATGGAGGCTTGCAGCTGTCATAATTATTCCTGATGCCATTATTATTATTTTCTCTCTTTTATAGAAAGAATTTTTGAAAGTACATGAGTATAAGCTGTGTGGAAACCATTTCAGATAGTCTCAGAAAATATTGAAATGAAAGACGCCCTTCTTGGCAGCTTTTTGTCTATCTATAAAAGTTGCAACTTTATCCTCTGATATTTTCTTTGCTATTCAATGGTTTACATTGTATAGCATATGCAAGCCAAAATAATAATAATAATAATAACAACAACAAAAGAACCAGGATCTAAGTTGTTGTTGAGTTGGAGAAAGGGCCTATAGTGTATTTGTGTAATATATTATAGTTTACAGCTCTTTCCCATGTATTATCTCATTCATAATGTCTCTGTGAAATAGGTGTCACCAGATTTTTACAGCTGGGAAAATTGCCTGTTAAATTAAGGAGACTTCCTGAAGTAACTCAGAGTAAATTGGGCAACTAGGATTCCGACCCAGACCATTTGATTCCTGGTCTGGATGAGTTTTTCTAGGAATGCCCCCCTTGGAAAGTCCCCGAATCCTTCTGGGTTTAAATCTTTTCCTCTGTCAAGTCAGGACATTGCTGGGAAAATGATCGTTAAGTCTCCTTCCAGTTTCAAAATGTGATTTTGAAATTTGATTATAAACCACTGGAATTACAGAACTAAACAACAGATCAGTCAACAAATAACTATTGCAACTTGATCTTGGGCAAGTGTGACCTGTTTGGACCTGTGACATGGTCACCTCTACTATGTGCTCACATCTAGTTCATACAATCGAAGCTTCTCTCAGTTAGTTTCTTCTTGACAAAGCACCATTAGAATCGTTACTTTCTTTAATATAAAAACTCTGACAACCATTGACATAAATGTTGAGATGAGTGTAAGGGTTTCCATGTTACATGATTGAAGTCCCAATGTTAGACATTAAACATTACTATGGGAATTTGGATAGGTTACATATTTCATTACATTTCAGGCAGTGTAAGACTCAGCCAAAGGAAAGAAAAACAGTCTATTGGTTGAAAGTGAAGGATGGGAGATTAAGTTGGTGGCCCTCTAGCAGGAGTTTTGTGCTCACATTATTCTGTTTGTAAACAGGATAAAATCCATTTACTTTAGAGAGACAGGAAGAATGGTTTCTTATTTGTTTGTTTATTTATATCCTGTATCTTTCCACTACAGTTTTGAGACAGCCCCAAACATTAGTTTTTAAATTTTAATTGCATGCCCTGAGACCTCCTGGTGAATTTTAACTATCACATTGAAATATTTAGGTACCCTGCAAATCATTGTTTCAATCACGTCTTCAAACTAAGATACCTTTCATGCAGCTGAAACAAACTTACAATGGACACAAGAATAATAAAATACTATGTGAAGCACTTTTTTTTTCAGTAAATGCCTTTAAAATATTATGAATATGAGTATTCTCTGTCTCTCTGTTTTTTATGTACAAACTGGTTGTTCAGCTCTTCTTATTTATGTTCTATTCCGGATAACAAATTGTCAGTGGGAAATACAATAGAGGGAACTGCGGGTGTCAAGTAAACCTTTCTACGTGTGCTTGGCAGTCACTGATTGGAGACTGATTTTTGACTGCACTGCATTCCAATGTAGAATGAAAGTCCAAGAACAGAGTGAACTTTTTCATATCTCAACATTCCAAGCCTGGTAAAACCGTTCCGCTTGCTTGCTAAATGATGTTATAAATATCAAGATTAGTTTCTTCTAAAATTACAAGTGCCAGGTGCATTCCATTTCTAATGTCGTATAATATTCTGTTACCAGTGTTCACAGTTTCAGAGAAGGTTTAAAGAATGTGTAGACAAAAAAAAAATAATAAAACAAAGAATGAAATGAGTATAGACCTTTAGATGTAACAAGTGTATCTACACAACCTACATGGGAATTTTTTAAGAGTCACAGTGATTGTTTTTTCTTGTAGCATGGTCTTTCTTTTGTTTAAGTGGGGTGGGGTGGAGAGAATAGGGATGTATAGTTCTGAGTTAGTTACTGCTTCCTTTATAAATATAAATAAAAGTTTTAATATAGAAATCAGTTGCAAAACTAATGTTATTGTATTTTGTTAGTTGTACTTCTCATGCATAAAATCTCAGCACTCAAGATGTCCCCATAAAATTTTTCCCTAAACCTTTGTTTTAAAGTATTCTAAAGGACATCATTCCATGTGGGAATATTACATACAGCCACTGATTCAACAGTAACTGAGAACTTATGTACAAAACATTCTTTACATATTGACAAATATTTCTGAAAAATGAATTGGTATTTTTTTGTTGTTGAGTGTTTCATGAATGACCTTTACCTCTGTAGACATATGCAGTTTTCAGTTTTTTGGGTGAGACTTTCAAAATATTTTTTTAGAGTGTTCAATGTTAGCAGTGACATTTTTACAGTGATTTCAGAGCCTTGTAGTTTAGAATATTCTATTTGCTTTATTTCTAATTACTTATACCACCCTCGTTTTAAATACTGTGCAGATGTAATTGACAGTGATGATATACAATATGTATGAAATGAGCTTTTCTCTATCGGTGGTGTGTGTCATGCAAGACTCCATTGCAATATTTACAGTTAAACTAAACTTTTTAGAAGGAGCAAAATTGCATTTGTTTTGCAGATTTGCTCATCATTAAATGTGAAACATTTCACATTTGTCTTTTTGAGTAATTGGCTTTTTAAAATGATAAGGTGCTCTGAACACTTGTTATGTGGATAGGTCTGACGTTGTATCCCAGAAATCCATATGCCATACAGACAGAACAGAAGAAAGATATTCACAAGCATGTCACAGATTGGACTAAAGCAAGCCAAAAACCCAAGTGCCATGGCATTAACAATAGCACCAGATTTACTGTCACGATCACAATCTGTGCTGCATCACAGACAGAAGGAGAACTTTTGATAGGTAACACCTCAGTGTTTTTTTAATCTTTTTGGCAAATTATCATTTATCATTATATTTTTGCCTGCCATATAATATTATTACAGTGATATAAAAATACAGGGTAAGTTTAATAGGCCTCAACAAAAGAACTGACTACTTTAACCAGTCCATGTTGTGTGTGTGTGTGTGTGTGTGTATGCGTGAGAGAGAGAGAGAGAGAGAGAGAGATTCTGTTTTATTACAGATCAAATTAAAGTTGGAAAAATAGAAAACAGCTAAGGTACTAGTGAGGATTTTTAGCTTCCTTGAGTTCACAAAAGGAAAATGACAGGGAAAACAAAAGAATTATCCCTCTTGAGAACTTGCAAATTCTTGTGTTTCCAAAATATGTGCTTTCGCAGGGTAAAAATTCACAGCTAATTTTATTTTCCAAATTGGAAGGAGGGTGGGTGGGGATATTTGAGATGTGAAATTGTAGGATCTTTCTGGTCTGTGTGCATTTCTCCTTGATACAGATATGAAGAGACCACAATTCCCAGGATGCCCCAATAGGTACTAAAAAAAGATTTACAAAATCACAGCTTGCAGTTCAACCTCATGTTGGGCTGATTGAAGGAAAAACCCCAGAAACAAGGCACAGAGCTTCCTGGCATCAAATAGAGAAACATTAGTCGATTGTTTCTCTTAATTGAAGGCCACGTTGGGACCTCATTGAAAAGAATGTTTCCACCTGTCTCTTAGCTGTCTACCTGGCTCAGCTACATTTCTGGAGAACAGCCTTAATGGCCTTTTTTTTTTTTTTTTTTAACAGAACAGTGTATCCTAAAGTTATCTGGTTTTGTTAACACAATTGCAAGTATTAAAGTTAGATATTTAAGATATAAAAGGAGTCTGAAGAAGAAACAAAAAGGCAATTAGCAATATGCTAAGTTATTCAAGTACAGCTTTGTGGAAACAAAAGAATATCAACCCATAAATTAAATTGAAAATGAGATGCCTAAATTGAAGAGATTTTGATAACTAAAGTAAAAATGGCATATTCTAAAGTAAGTAAATAAATATGTTTTTTGTCCTTTTTAAGCCATTTTTTTTACCAAACTTTTGATTTTTTTAAATTCCTTACCCTTGAAATCAGAGATTGATTTCCAATCTTTAATCAATTTGGAGAATGGGAGGGATCCACTATTTTCTCTAAACATTGCACTTGCCAATGTCAGTCTTCCTTAAAGTCCTGAGGATGAGTTACTGTTGACCACTTTTAGTTCACATACATCACTTTCATGGGATTTAATAAATCACTTCTAATTTTCAAACTCTGTCAACTCAATTTTAAATCATTTATTGTTACCACAGAGATAGACTAAGTTGTGAGGATTACAGGAAGCATAAAATAGTGACTGCTTTCAAAAACTATATTGTTTTTAGAAGTTAAAACTTCTAAAAAATTTTAATATTTAGTAATGAGGAAGATAAACTCAGGAATGGAGGAAATGTATAAGTGAGGTACTAAAACAGATAAAACAGACCACAGAAAAGAAAACTTTCAGTATTCATCCAGATAAATTGAGGGTACTTTTTACCAAGTATATAAAAGTCTTAATCCATAAACACACTACTTCTCTTTTACTGTTGTTTTTCTATACATAAAGTTGTTATAGTTGATAGATAATAATAAATAAAATTTATTTATTTACATTATATAAGAAAACATTATATAAGATCATGGATTGGGAGCAAAGGTGATGGAGAAAATAATGTAGAATGAAAAATAAAGTAGAATGGAAGGGGAAATACTTTACAAAAGAAATATGTATTGAAAATTTGATAAAAACCTTCAGTCGTGTAGAATATGAATGAAAATATTGGGAAACAAGAAATCAGAATAAAATTATAGTATCAAAATTTTGCTTAGTGTCACTCTGGTGGAAAAATTTAAACAATTTTCAGGGACATGCTATCCTTGTAAAACAGGCTATACTTGCAATTTTAATATAAATTCCTCATATCGCATATATTATTTCCATCATATTTGGGTAGCATTTCATGTATACTGTCTTAATTAGCTAAGATGTAACCTATGCTGTCAAGATTGACTTTTTCATTAGTCAGCAAATTTATGAGTTGCTGTCCTGTGTTGGTCACAGACTAGGGATAATTCTCAAAGAGGTTCTAGAAAAAAGCAATCACAATTTAGATGAGTGCCTACTGGACAACAATGTTAATGGAAATTTTTGAATTGAAGTTCATTCACTTTATTTCATAAAATAAGAAAAAGGGATAATAATAACATAACTCATGGTTCTGCTTTTAAATGAAAATTATTTCATTTATTTTTTATTTACTTTCACATAGGTATTATTACTTAAGTAATGGTAGGAAATTATACCTTAAAATACAAACACATTCTGTTGGGATACACAATATGATGTGTCTCAAATGTCATCTATGATGAAACTCGTATTATCTAAATGTACTACTTGTACTTGGAAACAAATTATAGGTTAGATTTTTCTTTTTGCAATGATTACTAAGTTTGAGGATAATTTCAAGGAAGTCAAGGTGGAATTTAGAAAAGCAGAGTTTCTCTAACCAAATAATTTGAAATATAAGCAAATCTTCTGATGAATTTTATTTCAAATTAATGAGCGAGATATTGCATTTTAGGAAGTACATAGATGTTTCTGTTATAACTTGCCTTTCCTATGGTAAAACATATAAATGAGTGCTAAGAGCAAATTCTCTTTGACTTTTGTTTTGCATTGTGATCTCTGTCAAATTTTGTATGCCATGTGTTTTATTTTCTCCTTTCTAGGAATTATTCTTGTACTTATCCTCATAAGTTTAATGCTTGCTACATTGACCCCCTATATGAACAGAGAGAAATGTATACATCTACATTTCTTCTCACTTTATAATAAACTATATATAGATAGGTCTATCAGTTATATTGTTATATTGTCAGATTTTCAATATTTTTGCTTGTTTTCTGTCCTTGTAATTTCAGGGTTTTAGCTTCCCTAAATAATCCCTCATACTATACATTAGCTTTCTCGTTTGAAAATATTTTCTATGAACTATTGATTGATTGCTTTTGGCTGCTAGAAACAAATATATTATGAAACTCATATTATCCAAAGAGGATTTTTGGGACCCTTGTATGTGAATATAAACTTGACTGGGTGCAAAGTTCTTACATAGCCCTTTTACTTTTGCCAAGGCCCTTAGGCATTCTCCACTACTTTCTGAATATGAATGTTGCAAAGGGAAAGTCAAAAGCCAGCTTCTTGTGGCTCTAAAAAGAGACTTCTTGTTTCTGCCTAGAGGTCCATAGGACTTTTTTCTTTATCCATTGAGTCTGGTAATGATGCAAAAACATCTCTTAGTTTTAAATTCTATAGTACTTTTACCTGCACTAATCATTTTATCTACTTTTTGGTGAAATTTCAATGTGACATCTTTTGGTAGTTTTTTGTTCCATTTTTTTATTTAAATTTTCATTTGTCAGATGTGCCAAGGATGAGTGTGATATATCTCCAGTGTATTCTCATATCTATTGTTTTCTATAAATGACAATATCTCCATTTAATACACTTGCTTATTATTTGTATGGTGAGCACCTCCCCATAGATCTGTAATCTAATATTCATTTTTAAAAGTTTGCAATTCTAGTTTTAATGTCCCTTTTAATCCAAATATTTTCAGCAGTGTATTTTCAGTTTGTTTACATGTTATTACTCTCAAGGGAACATATTCGTTTCAGTTATTCTGTTTGCTTTAATTTCCAGTATGACCTTTATAGCTGAAGTGTGGTTTTTAAATTTTAAAAGTAGAACTGCCATATGATTAGACAATCCCACTTCAGGGTACACAAATACCCATCCACACGTATATATTTATGTGTTTATGTACAGATATATGTATATAAGTGCATATATATATAAATTCAGTTATGAAAAAGAAAAAATGTCCTGCCACTTGAGACAACATAAATGAAACTTAAGGACATTGTGCTAAATAAAATAAAGGAGAGTGACAGAAACTGTATGATCTTATTTATATTTGGAAACTAAAAAAATCAAATGAATAGAAACAGAATAAATTAGTAGATTAGTAGATTGGTGGTTGTTAGGGGCACAGGGGTAAGGGCAGGAGTAGGGCAAAAGGGAGAGATGTTGGTTAGGCAAACTTACAAGATGAATGAGTACTTGAAATCTAATGTACAGCTTGGTGACTATGATTAACAATATTGTATTGAATGCTTGAAAGTTGCTAAGAGAGTAGATAATAAATGTTCTTACCACACAAAAAGATGGTAACTATGAGGTGATGATGTGTTACTAACCTTATTATGGTGATCATTTTAATATAGATATGTATATCAAATACTGTGCTAAGCTTTATACTGTGCTTAAACTTACACAATGTCATGGGTCAATTATATTTCAGTCAAGCTAGGAAGTCAGTCAGGAGGAATCTAAGAAAGGTCAGGCATACACATTTAAATAAAAGAATGAGACTCAATGCCTTCTTAGAGCAGTAGACAGTGCATCAGTCTCATAAAGAAAAGAAGGAAATCAAAGCATCACATGGACCACATTTTTGTAATAATTTATTGTTACAAATTTGCATTCTTAAGTTCAGTCTCATCCCCTTTATCTTGAGAATAGATATACTTTTTAAAATAAGACAACTCAACCTCTTAAGCATCATTCATTAATGGGAAAAGTATTTTAAGATTAGTGATATGATTGTTTTCTATGGTTTTATGTTATGATTTTTCTAACCTGTAGATTATTATATCTTTTTTGTCCAGTTTATTCAATCTATAGAGAGTTAAGTAGTATTTTTGGTTTATTTTTATTCACTTGGTGGTTTGAAAATTGAGATTCTATTTATAACTGTCATTAACTCTACTCTTTAACATTGCTGTTTAAATTATGTATTCAATTTATTCATTGATTTTAATCACCCATTCAATATGTCAGTCCTTTTAGAATACTCTTTCTCCCCCCAATGGAAAAAAAAAAAACTGAGATATTCATTATGTAGATATTGGGTTTTGTTGCTTTAGTAGTTATGTGGCAGGAGAATAGAATTAAATCTTCAGCCTATCATTTGACTGTATCTCTCCAGAGTTCTAGCCAATACTTTGATCTCATTTATCATTTCTTATGTTTTCCTTCAGCACATCATTATATCTATTCTATTTGCTAAATTAGTGTATTTTCATTTTGCTAAATATTTGCACTGTAACAATCTTTTCTTCTTTTAAATTTCAAAAGCTCAGCCCTTCATATTTTTGCTAATTATCTTTTGCTTTGGCTAGTTACGCTTACTTTTATATTCTGTTTAAATAAGTTCAATTTCCATAGTTTTATTGTGGGGGCATAGACTATTGTATTTGACATGTTCTTTTGTTCCCTAGAATAATTTTCCTTCTGATTTGAGTTTTTTCATGATTTGTATTTATTTTTTTATTTTCACCCAATCTTTTGTGAAGAGGTGAGAGAAAATATTACTTATGTCTATGAACCAATCCCATGCAGTACTCTCTTCTTATCTTTGTGATATAGAAATGGGAACTTTAAAACCCCAAATGCATAAACTGAAAGGAGCCACACATTTCTTCTTGGACAATTACCCTCTCCCTCCTCTTTCTCCCCCTTTCTCTCTTCCCTCATTTTCAGTCCACATGCTAAATTTATCTACTTTTCCTTCTTTGGATTTTGTCTACTTTCCTTCTTTTTGGGGAGCTCTGAACACATTATTAATGCCTCTTCCAGCTTTAGGCTATTTTAATCTAAAATTTAAGTGTTTTTAAGACTATATTACTTTTTAGTATAATTTAATCCCATCTAAAACTTACATTGGATTAACATTTAATTTCTTAGAATGCTTTCTCTTCAATTATGCTAATAATCCTCAAGCCATTTTGTCAAAGATAATTTCAAATGGTTAAAGAAATGACAGACATAGCATATGCTTTTAAAGTACTTCAATATTATGTCTTATTTACCTGTTTTTGCATCACTATCATGCAGATTGTCAAATAGAAAAATAAATGGCCTCTTTAAATATAGATGATATTTGTAGAATTCTAATAGGATTTTTATATAATTATAAACAATCAGAAGAGTGAAATAATATTTCAGCCCTTCAGAATTTTTTTCATGCTATTTGAGGGTGAATAATTGTAGATCAAATCAATTTCCTTTTTTATACTGAGTTTTTTTTGTTAAATTGGAACTATGGATAAAAGAGAAAGATATATTCTTTTCCTCTCAATTTTGCTTGTAAAATATCTGTCTTGCCTGTTTTACTTATAAATGATTCTGATAAGAGTATTTCATTTGAGGATTTGGTTTAAAGGCACTGCTCTCTTGACACTTTTACTTTTTCAGAATAAAGTGAGTGCTATTACCTGACTACCAGACCCATTGAGGTACTACTTCTAGAAATAGCTTACGGTAAAGCAATTTTAGCTTCAGAGAATAGCTAGCCTATGTAAAGCATGTTCTTTGAAGATACAAGTCTAACACATTGACACATATATCACACACCCACACCTACCAATGGAAAAACAACAACAACAACAACAACCTCATTAAATTTAATGAGGCAAATGGTGCTATTTTTGATGGGACACTAATGAGAGAATTTTTTTTAACCAAATAGAATCTTATTAATTTATGTCAGAAGCAGAAGTGGAGACACAGTCATATTAGAAGTGTTATTCCACAAGGGAATATCTCCAATGGTTCTTTAACTGGGCTTAACCACTTATTTAATCAAATTATTGAGCTTCTTTTTAATATATGATTTAATATTATTCCTATGTATTAGTATAAGCTCCATGAAGACAAGTATTATGGTAATATGGTAGTGGTAATATAGGTGTCAGTTATTGGAGTAGGTATTGGGATGCAGCAGTGAACAAACACAAATGAATTATTCTCTCATGTAGTTTACATTCTAGTTTGGTGAGGTTGGAAATAGGCAAAATAATAAGAAAAAGCAAGACATAATGTATATTTGGAACTAGAGAATTAAACCACAGATTAGAAAGTTCTTAAATAAAATAGCCAGAGAAGATAGCTAGGTAGAAGTTAGAAAGGAAAATAATTGAGTAAAATCTGTAGAAGGTAAGGGTTAATTAAAGTTAGAATTAGGTTAGGTTGATGAAAAGTACCTATATGGTTATGATGGCATCTATCACAGTGATAATATAAAGGAGAATATAATATAGGAAATTCTATAAGAATTAGGAAACTTTTAAAACTATGTATTTTCTGAGACCACATTATGATTCACATATTAAGAACCACAACCTTTGATCTGTATTTTTAAAGTTAACAGAAAATTTTATATAAATGGAACTATATAGGATAATCTTTTAACTACTTGTGTGAAGATAAATTAATCATTTTTTCTTCTTCCATCTAAAAAGAGAAAACAAGACTTTGCATTATCATATATTGACATTACTTGTCTATTATGTTTATCACTTACATTTTCCTATCATTCTATACATTTATTGAATATAGGAGACCTGTGTATTCATCTTTTTATCTTTTGCAAAAGGCATAGTAATATATGGTACTCATTTATTATAACTATTGAAAAATTATTCATTCATTCATTTAACAAATTGCTGAGATATTATTTAAAGAACTGGAGATTCACTGCTGATAAAAAAATGCTCTGGAGTCATTAAGTTTACATATTAGTAGAAAAGAGTTAACAAACAAATCATAAAAAACGCATAATATGTTGATTAAAAATATTATTGGAAAATAGTGTAGGGAAAAGAGATAGAAGGTGACAAAAGATAATAAAATGGTGTCCTCTTGGAGATCATGATCAAGGATGATCTCTAACTCAGTTATATTGAAGCAGAATTGAATGAAGGAAATTCTTTGAATAAGGAACATTCTTAGAAGAGGGAACTGAAAGTTCTTAATGGCAAAAAGTAGAAAGGGGTTCAGCACAATAGCAATGTTCAGATAATATACACCTTGGAAATTTTTACTTCAATCATTATTTAGAGCAGAGAAATGATGTGATATATTGTTTGATGATTGTCCTATCAACTGTGTGAGGAAACTGATTATAGAGGGTTAACAATGGAAGCAAGGAGGCCACTTGTGATGCCCTTGTCATGTAAGTGAGAGATTATTCCTATTTTAGTCTGAATTATAGAAACAGAAGTTATTAGAGATGAAAAAACTATGGCGTACAGATGACAATACAAAAATTTCTTGGGCTTTTCAAGCCTATGATTTTAAGTAACTATATTTATTTAAATTTCTACTATGCTACTTTGTAGTTTTTCATATAAAATCCAGATATTAAACCAAGATATAAATTGGAATGGCTAATGTAGTTTTTTTTTTTTTACAAGTTTCTGTTTTTCATATTTCCTATGGAGCTTTTTCTTGAGGGGTAAAACCAGATAAAGTCTAACAGATTAGGTTACTTGAAAAGACTAAAATTTTCAAACTGAAATGGTTGTTGCCTCGAAGGTTAAAAAGGGAGCAGGTCGGTTAGAAGAAACTACAGTTATCAGTGGATCTTAGATATCAATGAGATCCAAGATTAGTCTTGGTGGGAAAAGCAATCTTGGAGGAGGGGTCTTTTGCTGTAGTGGGAACAGGACACTTGAGGGAAAGAGATACGGTGAGAAGAAAACATTTAATGATTTCTGTGGGAGGATAGGTTTGGATTATGACATGTTTGAAGTATGACTGGAAGCAGAAGTCAAGGCAGAGAAGAGAAATGAAAAGGTCATTTATAATAAGGATGTAAATCAGGTTGTTGAATGGCATTTTTGTGTAGATGTGAACATCATGCAGGATCATGGAGCCAGATTGGTAAAACAATAACTAGTCTTGGGGCCTCCCTGGTGGTGCAGTGGGTTAAGTAAAGCACTATGAAGCAGACCACAGCCACTGCAGCACGAGTTCGATACCTGCTGCTGGCCAGAGAGGGGACCCACATGGTGCAGCAGACCTCTCCTGCTGTGCCCGCTGCTCCCCTCAGCAATGTACTTCTGTTGATCTGCCTGTTCTGCTCCCC